>PVKC010003255.1:0-39761 GCA_004027635.1 Crocidura indochinensis
TGTGGTTTTGGGTCACACCCGGCAGTGCTCAGGGGTCACTCCTGGCTCCATGCTCAGAAATTGCTCCTGGCAGGCACGGGGGACCATATGGGGCACCGGGATTCGAACAGATGACCTTTTGCATGAAAGGCAAATGCCTTACCTCCATGCTATCTCCCTCGGCTTCCCATATGATCTCCCCAAGCCAGGACCAATTTCTGAGCACATAGCCAGCAGTAACCCTGGAGCATCAAGAGTGTGGCTCAAAACAATGACAACAAAAAAAATGACTTAATAAGATTTTGTAAGTGTGCACCTAAAACAAATACAAAACCTAGATGTTTGATTAATACACAAAAATGTAATAAAACTGATAAGATAGGTAATTGCAATTGATCAGAAATTATTTTATTAGTGATACATTTTACTAATTAAAAAATACAATAAAATTTGTGAATTATTTTCTAAGATTATAAAGATTAAAAGTATTCCATGTTAAAATATATCAAAGTTAAATTAATATATGAAAATTTGTTAAAATCTATTAAAATTAGTATAAATTATCAATAATAATAAAAATGTTTTAACATCTTTAGTCATTTTATATAAAATATTTTATATGTGCTAATTTATTTTAATAATTTAATTAATGGACACATTTTAATCAAACTGTCATATAACATATTTAGAAATCTTTATTTTCATTTTTAATTTTAGGCACTTTAATTTACAACATAAAACAGGACTTTATGCAGAAAACATACCTACACCACAGCCTCAACCAACAGATGGTTTCCCTCTACTACTCCTTTGGGTCACTCCAAGCTATCTCTTTTCTCCAGTCTGTTCTCCCACCACATACTCGTCTAGGTAAGCTTAACTTTGTGTATGAGTTATCAGATTCTTTGTCTTCGATCGTTTGTTATTCTCTTACTGTATCTATTTTTATATCCCATATAAAATAATAAAACATTTTGTATCAGTCTCATTCAAACATTATATCCTCTATATCCTCATTCACTGCTGGTGGAAAGCTGCCTTTCTGGAAAACAATGTGAATATTCCTTTAAAAAAAAAAACCTTGAAATTGAGCTTTCTTATGATCCAGCTATACCACTCCTTGTGGTATATCCTTGAGATATTCCCTAGGAAAACAAAAACACAATACAAAAATGCCCTCTGAAGTCCTATGTTTATTGCAGCACTATTTACAATAACCAGAATTTAGAAGCAAACCCGGTGCCCAAAAACAACTAAGTGACTAAAGAAAATTTGGTATATCTAAACAATGGAATACTATGCAGCTGTTAGAAAAAATGAAATCATGAAATTTGCTTATACATGGATGGTTATGGACAGTATTATGCTGACTAAAATGAGTTAGAGGGAGAGAAGATAAACAAAAAATAATCTCACTCATCCATGGGATATAGAAAAATAAATAGTGTGCGGATGATATACAGAGACAATAGAGATGAGAATTAGGAAGACCAGTTTATGGTAGGATGCTTTCCACAAAGAGTGGAGAGTGAAGTTAGAGCAGAGAAGGGTCTAATATGAAAGGAGCATTTATGGCACCCCTTCCTTAGTAGGAGTGCAAACTACAATGTCAAAAAGAAAAGGAGAGGGGCCCGGGAGATAGCATGGAGGTAAGGCATTTGCCTTTCATGCAAAAGGTCATCGGTTCGAATCCCAGTGCCCCATATGGTCCCCCGTGCCTGCCAGGAGCAATTTCTGAGCATGGAGCCAGGAGTAACCCCTGAGCACTGCCGGGTGTGACCCAAAAACCAAAAAAAAAAAAAAAAGGAGAGAGATAAATAAAATTTTTATCCCAGAAACTGGTGGGATACGAAAGAAGGCACCGGGAGAGTAATAATAGGAAAATTATTTTTGGCAGTAAATAAACACTGGAGAGGTAGTTATACATTGTATGACTAACTCAATCATAAACAAATTCATATGTGAAAATAAAACCAATATGAACAAACTTGTAACCATGGTGTTTAAAATAAGTAAAACATAAAAAATTATATTATTTAATTTAATCTATTTAGCAAATTGCATAATTTAATTTTATAGTTGAGTGGTCTTTCATTGTTATGCATACTACAGTCTTACATTAGGTCATCTGATATATAATAGAGTTTTACAAGATTTTTGGCTATTGAGAATACAGCTGCCATTAACATAGATGTACAAGCTTTTGTTCTTTCACAATAATATTTGTACCATTGAGGTAGATACTAAGGAAACACTGTGTTACAAGGAGACGCAATTTTTCACTTTTTGAAGAAATATTTTTCATGATTTCCAATACAATGAATCAGACAACTTTCATTCAAACCTACATCCATAGTGGTTGTAGGTCCCTTTAATCCATACCCAATATCTGTTTTTTTTTTAATAAGGAAGTACAGAAACATTATAGAAAAGTTGTGATATATACTTACACATATATGCAGTATATTCAAGTTATATATGCAATATATATACATTAAACATTATATATTTAACCAAGAAAAGGAATACAATTCTGCCAAACTTTAGATCAAAGACTAAATTACAGTTACTAATAATTGTTACTGAAAGACAATGGATAAGGATGGGCAGGCAAGTTTGGTAAAAGGAATATGTTAGTGTGGCAATTACCGTTTGCATGGGCCCAACCAAAGTGTGGAGGTCACGGAAAAGAAAAACTTTGGCCTAAGTACAAGGAGACACTACCCCTGAAATTTCCTGACAGAAGACCATTTCTAGGCACCAGGCAAACCAGTTTGTACGATCTCGGTCATCGTCTGCAGAATATGGGCTGTTTTTGTTTGTCTGATGTGTGACCATCTACTGGTGGGAATGCTATCTCACTGCTGTTTAAATTTGAAATTTCTTGATGTTAAATGATGAAAAATACTATCTCATCCAACTGTTAGTCACCGTTTTGTCTTCATAAAGTGTAATAATTTTTCCTAATATATTGATAGCTTATTTAAATTTTATTATTAAATTATAAAATCTTTATACATATTGGATAATAATTTGTTGTCAAAAAAGTGGGGACAAATATTTTCTTTTAGTCTATAGTAAGATGTTTTATTCTGGTAATCATTTCTTTTGTGTTGCAGAATGACTTATTTTTATGTAGGCCACTTTTATTTACAAAATAAACTCTATTTTAAAACTTTTGCATTATAACACTTTTAAGTCTACACAGAGTATCATTACAGAAATGTTAAATGGTCTAATACGGAATCAAATCTTATCTGAAGTCTGAAAACTTAACATTTCAAGTAATTTTATCTGTATTTGGGGTTACAGAAGATGTATTACATATCTGTGTGAAACTAAAATGTAAGAAATACTATTTATTTTAATGTACCCTACAAAAGAACCTTATGCAAAGCATGATTAACTAGAGTTTAAGCAAAAGGCTGTTCATTAAAGTTTTTCCAAGTGAGTATCTTTTCATATGATACTTAACAGTCAAGGGCAAACAAGGATTTTTTTTCAATTTATGACTAAGCCAATACCATAAAGATCCTTTGAGATTACTGTGAGCTTCACCTAATGTCCACATCCTTTATGTTACATCTGGGCTTTCGAGAGTGATGTCCTTTAAGGTGGCAATCATTTTTTCTGAGTCATTTACCTGAGTACTAAAAATGAATAGTGGACCTACTATTTCACACATTAAAGTCAATTTATTATAAATTACTATGACCTTAACAACATTACCTTTTCTTCATGTTGATTGTCAAGTTAAAAAAGACTTTAATTAATAAAGGACAAATTATTAGGATAGATAATGTGTTGTCTATTGTATATATAAAAATTTTAACAGTCATTCTAAGGACCTTATTCCCACTCTTTATTTTTAATAAGACATAATTATTTTATTAAATTATCTTGTCTTAGTTGCAGGTCTATAATAAGTCAATATACTGATATGTTGCAAAATCATTATTATAATAATCAAATTTAAATTATTTCACCAAGAATAGTCAAACAGTTTTAGTCTGGTAAAACACTATGTGTTAGCTTAGCAATCTTCAGATATAGAATACATAGTCTTTCATTAGTTGGCATATTGCATATTTTTCACTTAAGACAAAGATAAGACAAAAATAATAGACAAAAATTATTCAAAATGGTTAATATAACAATATTACTAATATACTATTTGACATATAATATTAACTAATATTTATCATACTATCTTATCAAATCATATTATATTACCATATTATTAATTAACATCAATTGCTATTAATTATTTAGTGCATACATCAATTAATTATCAACGATCATAATTCATAATTAACATTATTAATATGGATTAATATTTCTCCATTGTATGTTTCTTTATGAAATAAATGCATTTTAAAAACTATAATTAACATATTACAAAATTTGATGATAATATAAGAATTCCTTTGAGGCAAAATATTAAAGACCACATATAAAACATAAAGACATTTTTCACATATATATTTATACTAAATTTAGTGAGCTTATATATATTCCAATTATTATTTTTCTGCATATAACTATAAATATCCTGTCCTATATCTACTGAATAATTAAGAAAATTCATTTTTGTAGGATGTAGGTGTCATAATAATAGTAGACATTTTGTCAAAACTCTAGAATTCCTTCAATTATATTTAGCAAACATATTTTAATAACTATCATTAGGTCTCAAAAATAAAAATCTGAAAAAGATTTTTCAGTTGGATTTTAGATATTTATCCTTAAAAGATGCTCATGTTGTAGCAGATTAATTCTACCTAAACATTTTTGAATTTGCAATATTAAATTAGTAAAATGAAGCCTGAGCTAGAAAACACTTTGGATTTAAATGATACGTAAATGTATAGTTAGATCTATAATAGTAATTAAGTTTACTTCAATTGTTATCAATTGTTATCATTTGAGAATATAAGATGTCTTAACAGATATAGCATATAAAAGATATAATAAATATATTTTTTATTTTATTATTTATTGATATAGGTTCTGTAACAATATTGATAATGATAGACTCTCGTGTACATAATACAACACTATATCCACCACCAGTGTGCCCACCTATCTCCCCCAACTTTCCCAAACTCTGTTTCTTTTTTAAATTATTTTTATTGGGATCAATGTGAATTAAAAGTCTTTTACAGTAATATTTAAGGTACATAGTGACATAGAATCAGGGGTATTCCTACCACCAGTGTTTCCAGCATCCCCTCCTTTGTCCCCGGGGTTGCTAGTATAACAACTGGTCCCCTGTGTGTATAGTTTGTTGAAGATTGGGTATCAATCTATTCTGTTGTTGTTGAATTTGGGTTTGTTGTTAAACTTTTTTTAGTTTTTTTAAATTCTACTCAATATCATACAATTATTTGATTCTGGTATCCATTTTTTTTTCTTGATATGACATTCTGGCAACGTGAAAACGACAGCAACTTAATCTAAGAGCAGATTGTCCTATCTAATCACCTAACGGTAAGATGAAATAAGAAGACATGTCCTCTTTTGATCTTTGCATAAACCAAGATCACTAACTACAGAAGACTGACTTGGACTGGCTTTGACAACCATGGCAGGGCAGAACTTATCCTGGGACCAATAGAAAGACCTTAGCCTAAGCCTAGGATTTGTATAATAACCAAGATCTCTAATTCCAGAGGTCTGACTTTGACAACTGCTACAGAGCACATCTTCTGGAAACCTAATAAAAGACTCTATCCTAGGCTTGTCCTAGGATCTGTGCAAAAACCAAGACCACCAATTTTACAGATTACAAAAACAGTGATGGAACAAAACTGTTAGAACTGTAAAGATGCTATTCTATATATCTTCTTTTATAGACTTACAATGAAGTCAATTCAGTCTATTTCTATCTAACCCTATAATTTTTAATATTTTGTAATAGGAATCTTACGCTGAAAAACTATTTGCAAATAGTTCACTTGACAACTTCCAACAACCCGTATGTGTACATTTTTCATATATTATTAACATATGTGTATTTTTCCTTTGTTAAAGAAACTAGAGACTTCTTGGTTTAGGGTATGCCAGTTTGACAAATATTTCATAATGTTGTTTAAAACAGAATTGTGGCCAAGAAAGCAAGATCAATCTTTACATAAAAATATTGTATAAGTCATTCCAGGATAGAACTTTTGCTTTTAATTTTTTTTGGGGGGGTGACTAAACCTAACAATCCTCAGAAGTTAATTACTATTGACTCTGTACTCAACAATTAATTCTGGTGGTGCAGAGGGAACCATAAGGGATGCCAGGGACTGAAACCAGGCCTGCCACATTTAAGGCAAATACCAGACATACTGTACTATCTCTCCAGCCCTGAGCATTTTGCTTTTTATTTTTTACATTCTTAAATATCAGTTATACTCAAAATATCTCGTGAATTAAAATACTCAGCTTTAATTTATATGACTTTATAAATATGATACCGATGTTATTATGATCAAAACATCTAGTTTCTAAAGAAACATAGTGAATGAGACTTGGCTCCTTTTTAAAATGACAGTCCCATGAAACAGCTAGTTAAGGAGAGCTGTGATTTTGTGACCATTAAGAACAATGATGCTATTCACTGGTAGTTAGAGAGTGTACTCTCTTACCACTCTTGAGCTATAGACATAATGCTGCAGAAAAGTGTCATTTGGAGGTCTTAAACAAGTAAGGTAACAAGCAAATTGTTGCCTGAATCATCATTCAGCAAATATGAATAGCATATTCTAAATAATAAGAACTAATTATCTCATATTTTGGACATGATTAAATAGACAGATTTTCAATAAGTCATATTATCCATGAATAAAATATTAATAAATATAACATTCAATAAATATATGTAGAATATTAGTCATTTTAATATAGGTATATCTGAAATGAAATTTCAGTGTTTTGCTCATCAATTCTGTTTTAAATTGGAATTACGTAGGATTCATGTATGACTAATTTATTGATTCAATCCTTTCATTGGCCTATATCAATAATAGAAGTGATGCTGTCTCATGTGAATTCACTTTTATGTTCATATATAAATATTTTAAAACTATATGTTAAATACTATAGACATTCTATATCATAAACCACTCATTATAAACAAAAGAACCTGAATAGAATTGTCCAAATCCTTTAAGAACACTTCCTTTTCCTTTACATCTAGAAGAACAGAGTGCCTAGTAATCTTTATAAAGACCTGAAATGGTCAATGTTACTCAACTGTAAGTATTAGAAAACCAGATACTTTGCTGATAATTTACTCTCTACTCTTTTAACAGAAATTTAGCTTTATGATTCCCTTATTTCCTTCTTTTATTTTTTGTTTTTGTTTTTTTTTTTTTTTTGGGCCACAACCATTTGATGCTCAGGGCTAAGCATTCAGAAATTGTCCCTGGCTTGTGGTGACCATATGGGAGGTTGGAGGATCAAACCGCGGACCTTCCTTGGCTAGCGCTTGCAAGGCAGACACCTTACCTCTAACGCCACCTCGCTGGCCCCTATTTCCTTCCTTTTTATCCCTAAAAATTATCCTTCAACTATTGTTGTAACTTTACTGGCTTTATAATACACTTTATAAGACACTTAAAACACAATCGGTTTCTGGTTATTCATGTCTGTAATAAAACGATAATTTCTTAGAAGTAACTTAATATTACAAATGTTTAGATATATATGCATTTAAATATATTTGTCACTTAGTACTACTGAAGAATTGTTGAATATTATTTATCAACCCTTTTGTTATAACTTCAACTGTAAAGATAAGAATGGACATAAAGTAATTTTAATTATTTTAAGATCATATCAGAGGGTAATATATAATCTAAATTGTAGGAAATTAAAAATAGGAATTAGAGCCTAGAAAATATATCAACAGTTTTGAAGTAAAAGTGCATGGAGGGGGGCCGGGCGGTGGCGCTAAAGGTAAGGTGCCTGCCTTGCCTTGTGCTAACCTAGGTCGGACCTCGGTTCGATTCCCGGTTCCCCATATGGTCCCCTGTGCCTGCCAGGAGCAACTTCTGAGCGAATAGCCAGGAGTAACCCCTGAGCGTCACTGGGTGTGACCCCCCAAAAAAAAAATTAAAAAAAAAAAAGTGCATGGAGGAGACCCTTGTCCCTGTCTTGGTTTTTGTTTTGGTAATGCCTGCACCCTTCCCTCCATTCCCCTTGAATGTGATCCAGTACCCATCACTACTTCCAACCCCACCTCCTTCCTCCACACAAATAGCAGAATTAGTTAAATGTAACTATCTAGATAAGAAATGATATGAATTTCCACGTAAATGTTAGTCACTGAGTGAGGCAGATAGATTGCTTTAACCATAATTTTCTCTTTTTCTTTTAATACTGCAAGATAGATAGTTTACAACATTATCAAAAGTTTATAGTCTTATTTTTTTATTGGGGAGATCTGTTTATTGTGGCTTCACTAGCCTCACAATGAACTACAGGGAAGAAAGTTTTTGGCATATCTCAGATATATTCTATAGGTAGCATATAAATTTTAACCTCAAATATGATAGATAGCTCCATGCCCAATCTCTGCAACCTATTGCTAATTAGGAACAAATAATTTGGCAGATTTAACAAAGATGCTTTAGATAAAATTATTCTATATTATAAGAACTAGTCTTAAATAAAATTTCATATGTCTACACTATGAAAAGCTAACAAGCAATTGGTAATTGACAAAAGCAAATTACAGTGACTAGGAATAAGCATGTTACTAAGAAGTGTGATATCATAGAGAGGTCAGAGTGAAAGTACAGCCCCAGAAATCCAAACCAGATTCCATCCTCAGCATCTCATATGGTCCCCTGAGTAATGTCAGCAATGATTCCTAGTCTAGAGTAAACCCTGGGCATTGCTGGGTGCCCCCCAAATAAAAACAATAAATTGAGATTAGAGAAGTAGAGAAGCCAAAGTAACCCTAAAAGTTTTGACAAATGGACATCGCAAAAGAGAAACTAGAAAGTCCTTAGTAAGCTTTTGAAGGAATCAAGTCTTGCACACATCTTTTAATATTGTTGGCCTCTTGTCATAATTCAACATCTCTTGTAAAAAGTTATGATTCCTGGTACTGAAATATTTATTTTTCCTTGACCAAAATCTGCATCATATTTTGAATCAATTTTTATTAAGCCACTATGATTTACAAATTTATTTATAGACGAGATGTTTCAGGTATACAATGTCCCTACTCTATAACCACCATCTTTGTGTTCTTTTCTCCACTAATGTCTCCAATTTTCCTGCCCACCTACACCTGGTCCCTTAGTAAACATATTACAAATGTAATTCAGATTGTTTTCTCTAATAAAAATATAAAGAAGTAGCTAATAAAATTATCAAAAACTCAATTAATATATAAAAATGTGATGGAAATCTGCATTAAAGCAGAAAATGAAAGCAGATTTTGTTAACTGAAAATGGGTTGAGACTGTCCAAAATACATAAAATATGAGTTTGCCTCAAACATAGATAATGGTTATAGATTGCAAAAATTTGGAGAAACATTAGAGATGTAAGAAATATGTGAATGGATTTGAATAAATTGTTGGTAGCCTACATTTAAACTAAAGTTTATTCAATCACAAATTCAGATGGACATAAGGAACATGGCTGAGACACGGCCAAATCTTGGAGAATTACTGTCTGATGTTAATTAACTGCTTAATGTGGATGCTTAATTAACTGCTGAGGGAATGTCTAAAGGAAATGGAACTGCATTTGGAAACTGAAAGGCGCCTTCTTACATCTTGTCTAAAAATTTGGCTGATATTGTCTTACACTTGAGTGTGAGCAGAATTTTAAAGTGAAAGATCTGAAGAGATTTCTAAGCAATGTATTGGAGGTACTTACTATTTTTTCTTTGCAAATCATAGTAAAATGCGAGAAAAAAGTGAAATTGTGGAAGGAAAAAACGATTAAGTCAAAACAACCCAAAATTGGCTTTTTAAGAAATTTTCAGTCTGTCTAATTTGAAAGGCTATAAAAATGATGGAATCTACTATTGGGAATACTCTCAAAGACTAAGTCAAAGATGTAAGTGCACCTTATGCTAATAGTTAATGGAGTATGGATCAATTCAAAGACTTCAGTAAAAGCCAGTAACAGCTATGGAGTTAACTAGAAAGGTCTCCAGAGAACTCTCTTGTGTAAGGTCTGGACTATTAAAACAAATTCAAAAGTTATGTAAGGTTATTGAGAATAGTCTATCCTCAGAAAAACAGAGAATAAAAGGGAAATGAATGCCCAGGTTTGTTGTTGGGTCTAAAAATTATCTAGGGAAGAAACAGGAAGAAACACTCATCGGTATTTCTTTCTAAGGAGCAAAAACAATTGGGAACTTTTCAGAAATAAGAAGAATAATTTTGAAAGAGAAACTAGTAGACCATTCCACTAGTTTTCAGTATGTAGATATTAGTGTAGTCTGAAAGACTATGGAAAATTTGGATGAAGCAAGAATTTCTCCAATACTGTGATTTTTTGCATACATATTAAAATTTTTCTACTGTTTATTTGTTTGATTTTTCTTTACCTTTTTCTCTTTTTAGATGGCTGACACACTCTTGGATACATCTATCAGAAAGCAATAAATTAAAAAAAGATGCATCCCATTAAGTTACATACCTATCAAAACTAATGCAAAAAAGTATACTCAGTATTTCCTCTTTCCTACCCCTATGAAGCTCTGTTTAAATGTCTCGGTCACACTGAACAAAAATAGTTTTTCTCTTTCTTTATCAGCTGTTTATCAACTTCCCTGCATCAAAATCCACTGATTTCCTTCTCATACTCAATACTAACCCCCTTCTTCTTTAATTGAACATTTGGCTACCCAGAAGAAATGCAGCACTCATGTAAATTGGTATAGTCCTCCTATTTCATTATCAGATAGATACAAGTAGAAGTAATAACACTAAGATTTGAGAAATAAGTTATGGAAGAATAAAGAGGAATAATCCTTTCAACCTGCCTTCCCCCCAAAGTTTATAATGCAGGCAGAATATCAAATTAGAGAAATAACCTACTTCAATACAGAAAAATATGAAAATGACACAATGCTTATCTTGAAATGCTAATTCAAACCCTTTGTCTATTTTACTCAGGGTTCTAGGGCTACAAGGAGTTGTGTCAGATTAAAGCCCTGATTCACCTTGTTATGTAACTGTATACTAAACTGTGCATCTTATTTACATAAGAAATAGGGTCATTAGGATTTTTACATTTACGAAAAGAGCAAATTCCAATTAATAATGAATTTTATAATAATTTGGAAGTAGGTTGTTGGAAATAGCAGAAAACATGCCACTGCTTAATAGAGATAAACTTGCAGCAGAGAGTAGGACATACAAAAGGAACATAAAATATAGTAGGAGAAGTTCCGGAGAGATAGCATGGAGGTAGAGCATTTGCCTTGCATGCAGAAGGACGGTAGTTCCAATCTGAACATCCCATGTGGTCCCCTGAGCCTGCCAGGAGTGACTTCTGAGCATAGAGCCCAGAATAACCACTGAGCGCTGCCGGATGTGACACAAAAACCAAAAAAAAAATTATTTTAAATATTGTAGCAGAATATGATTGCAATTATGGTTTCCTCATGAGCCAGGACCATGTTCTAGGATGTTTGCAGAATAATAAATTAATTAAAACATGTAGATGCTGTATTGTATTTTTTCAAAATTCTTAATCTTGAAGGACTACCTAAATTCCCTTATACATTCATATTTGTAGTTTGTCCAACAATTATTATAAATAATAACTGAATAACTGGTAATAGAAAGAGGTACAGTGATATGCATGGCATTCTTATTCTTATAATAACAATATTCTAATCTATTGTGCTACATTGGAAAATAAAAATAAAAAGAAGAGAGTAAAAGAGAGAAAGAAAGAGAAATATGTGTAGTAGAGGCAGGTTGGAGGTAGTGGAAGGGAAATTGCCGACATGCATAGCATAAAATATACACTGGTTAAGGAATGGAATAATGTTGGAATACTGCATGATTGAAACTCAGTGATGAAGAACTTTGTACATGCATATATCATGGTGAATCCGAATTAAATTTATAATTAGGGACCAATTAGGGCGTTTGCCTTGCATGCAGAAGGATGGTGGTTCAAATCATGGCATCCCATATGGTCTCCTGAGCCTGCCAGGAGCTATTTCTGAGTGTAGAGCCAGTAGTAACCCCTGAGTGCTGCTGGGTGTGACCCAAAAACCAAAAATAAATAAATAAATAAATGCATACATACTTAAATAAAATGTGGATATTAAATGTGTCTTTTATGTAGAGAGTATAAAATAGACACAGAGAGAAGATCATCTGATTACAGAGTATTAATAGTCAAGGAGAGAAGAAACCTCAGCATAAACTTAACCTTAACCTGACACTTTAACTTTAACTTCTAGTATCTGTGGCTGGAGAAAAATGCATTTTTAGAATCTAAGTCATTCAGGCATTGATAGATTTGACAGTGATACCAAAAGATTAACAGAGATCATCAAAATGTATTGGGTAAAAATATCATCTCTGCTACTTTTTGTAAAGTGCATAAGACAATAACTGGTCAAGGAATATCTCAGGTATGATATACCTAGCATGCCCACAGATTTTGGTTTTAAACTCTGGAGCCATATGAACTTCTGAATACAATGAAACTGAGTGTTATTAGGCTGAGTTTGGTGTAACCTTCATTACTGTCTTTGAACATTTTTGCATAATTGAGATGTAACATTAAACTATCTGGACCAGTTACCTGATATATTGCTTTACAGTTGTCAATGAGTCCCCTAATTACCTCTTAGAATATCCATCCTGCAGAAACATAAAGCAGGGGTTGGAACAAGGTAGGCAACAATTGATGAAGGAATGACAGCAAGTAAAAGAAGAAAGGAGACAGGAAAGAAGGTATGAGGAAAGGAAAGAGGAAATAATTTGGTATATGATTTAAACTTCCCGAGATAGATATAGGATTCTGTTTTATAAAGCAGAACTTCTCTGAAATCAGCAAGCACCTACTCATTAATTACAGATCAGTAATAATTTTGTAGAACTTAGACAGGGATAAAGGTTAATAGAAAGATGGCCAAAAATTAGTGTGCCTTTTAGCAGGCTATAGTTGGGGGTGTGTAGAAACACCCTCCAGGGCATTCAATGAAATCGATGGGCAAATATCAGAGAAAATAAGAGTCAGATAGTCCCAAGAAAAGAAGTTAAACTAGTTAAACTGTACAACGTATTGACATCACCAAGTAAGTACCTAGGAAGAATTACCTGCTTCAGGCATAGTACATGAGGCTTTGAAATATCCCCAATGTCTGAAGCATCTCTGTTAATAACCTGCCCTTCTGTATGGAGTTTAATTTTCAAGTAAAAATTACACAAACAAGCAACAAGAACAAAAAATATTCTTGTCATTTTAATGGATACCCCATTGGCCTAATCAGTTACCTTGGACAATTCAAGTACCTTAATCCCTGGACTATCTGTATAGTTTGATAAATAAAATTGTAATCCTCTAAAAAATATTAATTTGGGAATCTCTCTTCAATGATATTGCATGTATATGTCATTTAAATAAAGTAGCACCATAAAAAGTGGAACTGTAACAAAATAGTAACATACATGTTATTCTGTGTGCAAATAAAAATGATTTATTGGGTATTTGAAAAATATCTGGTAATTTTTTTCTAGTATTGTGAGGGAAAATTTAGGAAAGCTGGAGAGTACAATACAGCTGACAAAGAAATTATGGGCATCAAAAAGACAAACACAAGATGGTAAAGATTTACAGTCACAGGAAAGAATGAAAATAAGATAAGGGAGAATTACCTTGTTTTGAGTGCCCAAGGACCTGGGGCCTTGGAATAACAAGAACCAGGAAGTAAAGAAAGATAGGAAAATAGATAAGGGTAAACACTGTTTTTCAAGGCCACATCAGGTTCAACTGAAAGTTAGTTTGTGTAAAAATGTTTGTTTAAAATATATAAAAATGTGTTTATCCTTTGTTCAGGAATGAGAGGTCCCCCGAGGAACTAAACCTCAGTCCATACAAATTATCTCCTCTTCCAACCTCCTCAGCTACAATCTCCACAATTTTTATATTCCTAATAATACATTATGTGTTAATTTATCATACTCCCAATCTATATCTCTTAACATATAAATCCTATCTGTATTAATTTTATTAATATTCATATTTTTCATTCTATAATCTATTAACTCTACAAGGAGACTATAACCTCTCAGGTATTCCAGAGCTCTATTAAACATATATATATATATATATATATATATATATATATATTTAACCACTTGTATGATGAAAGTCATTTATTTAAAAATTATTGAGAGTCTTACACTTTTAATAATTCTATAACAAAAAGACTCCCCCAAATAAAGAAAATAAACTTAATGTATCAGAAAAAAATAAGAGTCTAGTCTGCAACCCTTGTAAACAATCCATAGCCAACAAACCTTCAACATAATTGTGCTTTTTTTGTAAAGCCTCTAAAATGGATATCTGTTTTCTTGCCAACTTCACATGTGGACAGAGTATATAATGGACAAAAATAAACCTTCCAGAAAGAAAGATCCAGAGGCCACTGAGGACAATGAAAATGGTAAGTTGTGCCAGAAAGCAAATCCAGCCACTGACAGATGGTGTGAGATGAATAAAGTGCACTGCCAGTGCAAGGAGCCTTCAGTCCCCCCTAGACTAATGGCTGCCATGGGTACCTATTCTTCCCTTTCCTGAATATGAGGTTGAAAATGGATTGCTCATTATCTCAATACAATTGTATGTTGACTATGTAAGGGGCACATAATTTGAACTTAAATTTACTGTAAAATAAAATGTTCTATCTAAAGCAGTACTTGAATCTAAAATGCTGCAAATGAACTGTTCAGTTTTACACAAACAGCAAAACCAACAAAAGCTATTAAAATACAATGGACTTTGATTGACCTTACTAGGCAAGTACTTTATTGAGGTGGTCAATGGACAATGGCTTTGCTTTAATCATTCACCGGCAGATATCCAGACATTTTTACTAACTTTTAAGCAAACTTTAAATCTCACTAACTTAATCAAGAAGAAGCAATGCAGGATATTTTTCACTCACTTTAGTTGTGAGTATTTTTAATGTGCCACCTAACCTATTTGCAATTTTCTATTTTTATTCAATAGTATAGCTTCTTGTCTGGCGATTTAAATTGTGCTTACTGCAAGATGTGGTGTATGTTCACACACACACACACACACACACACACACACACACACACACACACACACACTAAGCCATCCAGGTTTTAGAGGTTATACAAATAAATATTGATCCTTCAGACCAATGCAATAAAATGCAAGACGAACTGATTTTTTTTACATATTTAGATATACACATATTAGAGACCAAAGAAAAACGGAATAGTTAAGCATCCATTCTTCAATGACATTTTTAAATTGCATAGTTGCTGGGACCAGAGAAATAGTAAAGTGGGTAAGGCACTTCATGCCAGTTGCACTTTTTTTTAAAAATATAATAATTTCATTTAAGCACCATGATTACAAACATGTTTGTAGTTGGGTTTCAGTCATAAAAAGAACACCCCCTTCACCAGTGGAACCTTCCCACCACCAATGCCCCCATCTCCACCTCCCCTGTATTCAAGACACTTCTCTCACTCATTACCATGTCATGATAGTTGTTAGTGTAGTTATTTCTTTAACTGCACTCTCTACTCTTTGTGGTAAGCTTCATATTGTAGCTGGTCCTTCCATCCCTCATCTTTATTGTCTCTGGATATTATTACAATTGTGTCTTTTATTTTTCTTAAATCCCATAGATGAGTGAAACTAATCTGTGTCTTTCTCTCTTTCTGACTTATTTCATTCAGCATAATAATTTCTGTGTCTATGCATGTATAGAAAAATTCCATGCCAGTTGCATGTGCTTCCCAGAACTTCATATGATCTACTGAGCCCTCCAGATATGATCTTTGAGTGCAGAGTCAGAAAATAAACTCTGAGTACTGCCAGTTGGGACCATAAAATCAAGGTTATAAAGAGCTAAGTCTGCTCATACTTATAAAATTTAGAAATGTTTTAAAATTGATAAATAGAAATCAATGGAGTTTTGCACATTTCAGAGGTCACAAAACACAGCTACATCTGTATCTGAAACAAGATCAGAGCCAAAGAGAGATTTTAAAGTTAGAGCATAAATAATTCACTATTTGGAATATGGAATGATTGTTTATTTGCTTTTGTTTGGGGACCAAACCTAACAGTGCTCAGTGCTTCCTTCTCTTATTGACTCTGTGCTCAGGAATTGATAGTGGCAGTGTTGGAAATGAGAGGAAGTCAATGCTGGACAGGTTATTCAATTGGGAAAAGCTACATGAAAGCAAGTGCTTTACCCTTAAATACTGCCAGGTTTTTTGCTACTCAGATACTATTTTTAATCTAATTTAGCAAAATTTACACATATAAAGTACAATCATGTGGAAGTCAATGTTTGTTTATATAGATTTCAAAATCCATTTTTTCCATGGTAGTTACAACACCTTTGCCCATTACTTCTTTATGAACTTCATCCTGATGAACAGAATAAAATGTTATCATTTTACTATATTTATTTCTATACATGGAGGAAATTGAGATTTGATAATAGAAGTTATGTACAATGCAACAACATAAAATAATTAATTTTATATTTCTGAATACAAAGAATGTATTATCTGTGTTATTGTTATTGTTGGTCATATTCAGCAGTGCTTAGAGCTTGATATATTCAAAAATTGTACCCTCAGGGCTAAGACAAAATGCAAAGAATCAAACTTGGGTCAGCTGAGTTCAAGGCAAGTGCCCTAACCACTGTAATATTTCAATGGCACTGCTGTCCTTATTCTAATATTATTTGACATATAAAAGAAGCTAAGTTAATCTTTATTATTTTAAATAAAGTACAAATTAAGTTGGAGAGCTAAAACTCTATGGTACTAAGTAGATGAATTATCAGGCAATAGCTTTTACATTTATTGTTTTGTCATATAATATGAGTAGAGCCTTTGTGGTGCATCCGAACAGTATGCCAATATTTAAGTCATTACTGCATCTATGAAAGATATAAAATTTAGAGCTCCCATCTCAATTATACCATTTTTCATTCAGTATAATCTCACCAAAAATGGGTATTCTTGATGTCATTTTTCCAGCATTTATGTTTTATGGCACACATTTTACTTCATAACCATAACACAAGTGAATTATACTTTATAGTTCCTCCATAATATCAATATTATATTTTGACAGCTATGTAAGGATATGAGATCACAAAAGCATACCTGTGACTAATACTAATTGGCAAAATAGACTTATTGAAGTATGATATATTCCAAATTTTATATAGCTTTTATCAATTTCCAGTTATCACACAAGGTAAATAATACTCTATAATAAATTTCTAGATATAGCACAAAATCAATTTCTCAGAATTGTGAGTGACCTTACTTGGAAAGAGTCTAGGCTATTTAATTGAAATGAGTATTCCCAGTTGAGATGATCTGTAATGAAGAAATAAAATGGAATGTACTTAGAAGAGATGGATCTTAGGAGACATAGAAATACAAGGAGGGAAACATAATGTTAAGACACAGAGACAGAGAGGAGGATTTGTGAAATGTGAGACAGATATGAAGAGATTAGAGCTATGACCCAACACCAGAAGCAAGGGAGGAAGACAGATTGGTTCTCCCTCAGAATATCTAGGAGAAATACTTCTGTCAACCCTGAAATTTTAACTTTGGGGGCATAGTTTTATATTGTTTTAAGAAACTAATTCATGACTATTTCTTGTTGTGGCAATCATAGTAAACTAAAAGAGAATTTATTACTTGCTCATATATTACTATGTAATAGCTATGAACATTCTGTTTCAAAGTTATTAAGGGAGGAAATTGCTGAGAAATGATGAAGAAAAGAAAAAGAGGGGCCCGGGAGATAGCATGGAGGTAAGGCGTTTGCCTTTCATGCAAAAGGTCATGGTTCGAATCCCGGTGCCCCATATGGTCCCCCGTGCCTGCCAGGAGCAATTTCTGAGCATGAAGCCAGGAGTAACCCCTGAGCACTGCCGGGTGTGACCCAAAAACCAAAAAAAAAAAAAAAAGAAAAAGAAAAAGAATTACAGTATTTCCTAATAATCATAATAATCTATAACTCTTAACCTTTTACTCACTATACCACGTGAAGCCTGCCTCAAGCTGACATATCTTGGTTCAAACCAGATTGGGAGTAGAGATGCTCATTTTGTCAAGGAAACAACAGCCTTCATAAATAAGACGTCCCACACTATAGCTCAAGACCCACTCAACACACTATATGCTGTTCACAGCTCTTCACTCTGTCATTTTACAAAGACAGAAATAGATGAAAGAACGCAATCCAATAAACTAGTATCACAGTGTCTTCCAGAGTAGGCAACTACAAACACACACACACACACACACACACACACACACACACACACTTATACACACCCCACACAGCAAGAACACTTAAAGCAATGTGAAAACAAATAGAAGACCACTGAGCTCAAAGCGCAAAAATTATATCACTGAGTATAGAAAAAATAGCAAGAGAGGCTGGAGCAATAGTGCAGCAGTAGGGTGTTTGCCTTGCATGCTGCGGACCCAGAATGGACGGAGGTTCATTCCCTGGTTCCCATATGGTACTCGAAGCCAGCAGCAATTTCTGAGCACTGCCAGGAGTAACCCCTGAGCATCACCGGGTGTGGCCCAAAAATCCAAAAAAAAAAAAAAATAATAATAAATAAATAACAGAAGAAATCCTCAGGTCCTGTCTTCAGTGACACCATAATGAGCACGATTAACGGGTTTAAATATACTGGCACAGATAGTAACCAAAACACAAATATGAGGTCAAGTTTAAAAACAAACAACAACAAATGCAACAATAGAAACCCTACATACAATCAAAATAACCGAAATGAAAAGCATGGTAAGTTATAACAAAAATTCACTTGAAGCTAAGATACAAAGACTAGGATAAAAATATTAATGGAAGTTCTGGATAGCATAAAAATCAGGAAGATCAAAGATAATAACAAGGAAAACACTTGGAAACAGCAGAAGAAAATTAATATTCTAACAAAACAATTGAACAGTACAACAGAGAATTATATGATGAATTCAAGAGTATTAGAAAAACCGTAAGAGTCCCAGAACAGGGGTTGGAGCCATAGCACTGAAATTAAAACACTTGCCTTGAAAACAGCCCAGCTGTGTTCAATCCCACCATCCCATATGGTTTCTCAAGTCTACCAGGAGAGATTTCTTACTTCTGAGCCTTAAGTAACCTCCAAGCATCACTGGACATGGCTCCAAAACAAACAAACAAACAAACAAACAAAAAATAGCCCTGAAAAATAGAAACTCAAATATGAAGAGGAAACAATATTTAATGAAACCCTGGGTAAAATCTTTTCAGATTGGAGGAAGATTAACAGTAATTTCCAAGATTCCCAAAGAACCCCAGTTAAAGTAAGCCCATCTCGGATGTGACTCCAAATAATATTACATTCAAAATGACAAATTTCAAAGTCAGAGACAGAATATTGGCAGCATGAAGATCAAAAAGGACATTATAAACAATGGAATTCCCATCAGCAGATCTGAAAAATTAGGCTCTACACACCAGAAGAGTATGGACAAACATATGTAGTGTTCAATAAAATTTAACACATTACCACAAATACTCTATCCAGCTAGATTATCACTCAAAATTAAAGGAACTATATAGTGCTTCCTGGACAAGGCACAGTTTAGGGAGTGCTTGGCACTAGAACCAACTTTGTGAAAAGTGTTATCCCAGCAAGTGGCACTGAGCATAACTAATGTGCATATAGTTTTCATCTAATTGAAGAAAAATACTATGTTCAATCTGAGTTTTCTAAGAAACTCTATTCATTTTTGAAAATGAACTAATGTCTTAATCATATTGGCTTGTCACTCACAAATCAACCATAGCAAATTAACATTCATTGATATGATTTTTATTAGTTCTATTTGTCTTTCTTTTAAGTTTTGCTATAATAAGAAGTATAAAATAAAATTATATACGCTTGCCAACAGAACAGGCTAGGGTCTGGGCTGGAATAGAAGTATTGGTAGATAGATGGGGACTCCCATGGATGAATTGGTGTTGGAATACTTTATGTTTGAAACAACTCTACTATAAACAATTTTGTGAGAAGAATAAAATAAGTTTCATCATATAGTTGATAGTGATTTGACTTATATCGACAAATAAAATAAATTTCTAAGTCAGTATCAATATAAGTTTATATTTCATCATATATATAATATATATGAATAAAATGTGTTAATATAAATTGTATATATACCATAAAAACAATGTAATTGTTTTTTATAATCGAGACAGTACAGTGATTAAATTGTTTCCTTAGCACCACAAATATTTTTCTGAGGATAGCTAGGAGTGATCACTGACTAATATGCTGAGAGTAAATACTGATATGGATTAACCTAGATATGGCAAATATATTAATACTTTATAATTGGATCACCTCAGTTGACCTCAAATGATAGAATATATTAATAACATATAATTGTTAAAGAAAATATAATCATGTTCCTCCTAGTATAATTCTATTTGCATGGAAATATCTTGCTCTTTCTTCAGTCTTTGGATAACTTAGATAAAATAATGTGCAAAATATTGGGACTGGAGCGATAACACAGCGGTAGAACTTTAGCCTTACAAGTGACCGATCCAGGACAGACCTCGGTTAGATCCCCAGAGTTCCAAATGCCCCCTCTCCCAAGCCTGGAGCTATTTCTGAGAACATAACCAGGAGTAACCCGAGTGTCACCAGGTGTAGCCCAAAATCAAACAATATAATTGCCTTTTGTTTTTGTGGTTTTGTTTTTGAGTCATCAGCTGGCTATGTTCAGGATTTACCTCCAGCTCTGTACTCAGGTTTAAGTGGATAGAATTTACTCCTGGCTCTGAGCACAGGATTTACTCTTGGCTCTGAGCACAGGACTTACTCCAGTAGTATTCAGGTAACCATAGGCAGTACCAGGTAAGTATTACACAAAGTAGGTACTTTGACCAATATCTACAAGTACTATCTCTATAGTCCTATATTAAATACTTTTTGATATCTGATATTCTAATACCTTCATTCTGAAGTAAGGAAATTCAGACTAATGGCATCAAAAATCTCACCTCAATAGATTAGAATGCAATCTGTCTGGGACCAATAAAAAAATATGTCCATGATTACCTATCAGTTTTCTTTCTACATACTATAATGTTTTCACACTTTTCTATAGTCTGAAAACTCCATTATTCTTTTTAGTGTTATAAATAAGTAAACTTGACTTTATAACTTCCCAGTGCATCCTTTTAATCAAGCAATTTACCTCCTTTTGCTTTTAGTGTGTTTTAATAGCTAAGATATGTTTATGCAACCAAACAGATAGACATTAATGTGTAGAAAAAGTGCTGATATATAGTTGCTAAATTATGTATTTGATTAAAACAATGATAACATCCATGCCTTTCTAACCAAAAAATGAATCTCATGTATCAAGGTAATGACTAGATCTTTAACATGATGTATTGAACAGTACAATACCTATAGAAATGAGAAAGTGAAGAGTAATTGCTAAGGAAGTATGTCTGAGTGAACCACTGTGAGATTAGATGCATGCAATATTTCTATGTTTGCATTTTTAGTAACTAATGTGGTATTTTTATCAATTATATGTTTTTCCCACCTCAGTTCTATGTTATTGAAAACATTTATTATAAAAATGACTGCTTTTAAAGAAATTTTACATTAAAGGAACTCTTTCATCACGTTATATTTTTGTGTCAAAAATACCTAGCAATCATTGTGATTATAAGCTAGTAGAAATTTATTTTTCAGGGCTAGCCTATGTATCATACTATTTAATTCTTGTCACTTCCTTAGACAATTTATTCTATTGCACCAATAATATTTTAAAGTACATTTTACAATAATGCTCTTAAGATATACAATGATTTCCAAAATGTTTATAATATTAGTTGAAGTACTATAAGGTGTTTAATGAACATCACCATCTGAAAGGTCAGAAAATCTCAAAAAATATGCAGAGACAAAAGTGGTGCTTTTCAAAGAAAATTTTATAGTTTAAGAACTAAAGCTCAGTGAGGAAGCTATATTCAGATCATTGAGAGGAGGGGGTCACACCCTGTGATGCTCAGGAATTACTCCTGGCTATGCACTCAGAAATCGCTCCTGGCTTGGGGGACCATATGAGGCACCCGGTGATCAAACCATGGTCCATTCCAGGTCATTAGCCACATGCAAGGTAAAGGCCCGTTCTGGCCCCTATATTCAAATCTTAAACAGAACTTCCAGAAAAATACCATTATAATATTTATATTCCCAAACTAGAAAACTATGGCCTCTTGGTTTTTTCTTCTTTTATTAGTCATATTCAATACATTACAAAATCTTTTCAATATTTTTGATAACTTAGAATTCATTTATATTTCCCCATCTAAATTTTTCTTAGTCCATATGCAATAGTATGACTTTTTAACCTTTCCAACTCTAAATTTTCTATTTGTTTATGCTTTTTGCACAGTATAGTAGATATAGATTTTCTTAATTTCTTAATTTATTTTAATATTATGTCCAAAAGTGTTTTATTTGATTTTTTTTTTTTTGGTATTTGGGCCACAACTGGTGATGCTCAGGGGTTACTCCTGGCTATGTGCTCAGAAGTCACTCCTGGCTTGGGGGACCATATGGGAAACCAGAGGATCGAACTGCGGTTCATCTTAGGCTAGCACAGGCAAGGCAGGCGCCTTACCTCCAGCGCCACCACCCAGCCCCTTATTTGATTTTGAAGTACACTTTATCTGTTCTGACCAGGTTGGCAAAATCTTCACCGCTGGGCCCGGGAGATAGCATGGAGGTAAGGTGTTTGCCTTTCATACAAAAGGTCATCGGTTCGAATCCCGGTGCCCCATATGGTCCCCCGTGCCTGCCAGGAGCAATTTCTGAGCATGGAGCCAGGAGTAACTCCTGAGCACTGCCGGGTGTGACCCAAAAACCCAAAAAAAAAAAGAAAAAAAAATCTTCATCGCTAATCTGCACCTTTGTCTCAAAGCATTTGCACACTGTACTTGTTACTCACAATGAACTTTGAAAGTGTTTAGGAATCATCTAAGATGCTAGTGCTGAAAATGGAATTGACTGCATACCACATAAAGGTATTTCCACTAATAATATCTATAGATTTATTTTTTTTTTTTTTGGTTTTTCGGGCCACACCCGTTTGATGCTCAGGGGTTACTCCTGGCTAAGCGTTTAGAAATCGTCCCTGGCTTGGGGAGACGATATGGGACACCGGGGGATTGAATCTAGGCCCTTCCTTGGCTAGCGCTTGCAAAGCAGATACCTTTCCTTTAGCACCACCTATCCAGCCCCCACTAATAATATCTTTCTTAACACCAAGAACTAAACTTTTTTTTTTTTTTTGTGGTTCTTGGGTCACACCCGGCAGCACCCAGGGGTTACTCCTGGCTCCATGCTCAGAAATTGTTCCTGGCAGGCACGGGGGACCATATGGGGCACTGGGATTCGAACCGATGACCTTTTGCATGAAAGGCAAACGCCTTACCTCCATGCTATCTCCAGGGCCCCAAGAACTAAATTTTTAAAAAGGCATTGGTCATAGTGCTTTAAGGAAACAATCAATAGAGTTTACAACTGTATAAGTTTAAGTAGTGTTTCTTGTTGAAAATGCCTCTTATCATTCCCATGATCATCATCATATATTCAATTGTGAAATTTCCATTGCTCACCAAAGAAAATACAATATCCCATTGATCAGTGTTTTTCAACCTCTATGATGCATATGAATCAGTTAGTTTTCAACATTCTAATTCCGGGAGGGATAAAGAACACTTGTTCTGTTATAAAATGAAATACTGATCACCATACTCATATAGTATTACTATAAAAGCATATAAATAACTCTGTGTTCACCTGGTATAGCAAAATGAATTAGAATTTAAGGTCCAGTCATAATTCAGAAATGTATAGCAATGTTTTTCTTTTTTTGTATTAGACTTCAGATAATAGAATTAACTATTACCAGTGTTCAATACCAATAAAAATTCTGATGTATATTAATAATGAAACATTTGCTCACTAAAAGTAATGCTAATTAAATAATCTTGATATTTTTCTTCATCAAAATTCATTCTGAATAGAAATATAGTACAGAATAATATGGTGATTTAAAATGTTAACTCATATTTAAAAATTAATTTCTTTATTATTATGCTATTTGCTTTATATTATTTAGAAGTATGATTTGAAAAAAATACAAGTATTATCTCAAAATTGTCTTATAATGCAATATGAAAAAAATTCAAATTTTGTGCTCCACTTAAAAATATATGTTATATTTTTGAGATTCATAAACATAGATTATAAGTGACAAAAATAATAGTTGATTTATTACTTGTTTTGAAAATTAAGGAATATGATTCATAATAGTTTAGAAGAACCAGTTATGCTGTTTATTAATACTGAAGAATAATGGAATAGTTTTGAAATTTGGATCACTAACTGGTAGATAGCAAAACATTTACAGATACTTTGCTTCTTGTTTTCTTCCTCCCTGTTTGTGAAACTTATATTTCCCTTAACTACTTCCATTCCTTTGTTGTGTTTTATTCAATGGAATGTTCACAACAATGACAGCAATCAAGTGCTGAAAAGAATCGGCATGGAGGTATGTGCCCACTTTCTTGCTATTTGGGATTTCTGCCAATACTATTTAGGGAAGAAACTCAAACTGACCTCTAGAAAACAAAAGACAAATGACTAAAGTACTGCAGTTAGAAGCTCTCTACCCACTCCCTATTTCATCCATAGACAAATGATTAAACCCATTTGAGCCAATGACAATACAGAATTGGGGAAAAATAGTATTATGCTCTTCAGCAAAGCTTAATGATACAGAAATTGGTTCTAGGAATAAGGTGTTATCATAAATTTGAAAACACTTTTCATAAGCATAGACCAAACTTATGCAGAAAATAAAGCTATTCCACAAGAAGACTATAAATTCCATAATTAACCCAGTGATACTACTCCTAGAAATATATTCTCTGAGCCCAGAAATAAATACAAAAAGATCCCTGCACATCTATGTTCATTGCCATATTATTCACAATAATCAGAATCTGTAAACAACCCAGTTGCCTAAGAAAAGATGAGTGAATAAAGAAATAATTGTACATCAGCAAATGGAGTACTATACAGCTGTTAGGAAAAAATAGAGTCATGAAATTTGATTATACATGGATGGGTATGAAGAGTACTATGCTGAGTGAAATTAGTCATAGAAAGAGGGGTAGACATGTAATGATCACACATATTCGCGGAAAAATATGTCATAAGATAATGTGATATTAATATTCATAGACAATAGAGAATAGTGCTAAAAGAACTATCCCATGATAGGAAGTCTATCAGAGGTAGCAGTTCAATTAGCAGAAAAGAGACTACTATGACAATGTTAGTTGGAAATGATAACTCTCGACAAGACCTGGGTGTTGAACTGAGATAATGTATTATGCATGAGACCCTTTCAGCAACAATATAGCAAAGCACACATCTAGAAGGACAAAAAAGGTGAGGCAGAGACAAAGAGAACAAGAATGTTTGCCACAGTGAAACAATGAAAGGAGTGGCTAGGGAGAGGGCAGGAGGGAAACTGGTATGTAGGTGGTGGTAAATGCACACTAGCAAGCCTGTTGTAAATTGTATGATTGAAACTCATTCATGAACACCTCTGCAACTGTGTATCTCATGGTGCTTAATTAGTTTATAAAAAGTTAAAGATGTATCAATATAATCATTGCAAAATATTAACAACCCAAGATGAAAACAATAATTAAAAACATCAAAATAAACCACTACCTAGAATTAAATAAAATGGTCAAATTACAAAATCAAGAGGTGAATTACAAACTGTCTGGAATTTTAATGAACTACTTTATTTATTTAGTTATCCAACAAATGGCAAAATTGTCTCCCACTGTAAACAGTAGTAAAGGAAATATTCTGTATGTAACCCTCCATGGTGGGATATAGTGGAAATATTAAAGTGAATATTTATAGATATTAATAAGACTATTTTCTAAAATATGATAAAGTCACTAGTGGTATATAAAAAGTGTCTATGGTAATATGAAGAAAATAATTTGAATGTAAATTTTGACTTTGTTTATAACTTTTGCAAATATTTTTATATCTATATAGAATATTATGGTTTCTCATTAGTCTGTTCTGATACGCTGTTGTCAGTTGGAATATTTAAAGCAAAGCTGGTTTACACAATTCCATAGAAAAAATAGAAATGTATTTTCATGACTTTTTCAGTTTAATTTATCTTTTTCTTTCTTGGATCACTACTGGTGGTGCTCAAGGCTTACTTCTGTCACTACAACCAAAGATCACATCTATGGTTTTTGGGGTCCATTTGGGTTATGGGGAGTAAACCCAAGTTTGCCACATAGAAAATGATCATTTAACTCTGGTTGTTTTCAGGACTTTTTTTTTTCAAATTCTGAATATTCTAATTTGAAAGTATGGTCAAATATGATAAGTCATGGATTCTTTGGTTAAAATCAATTTAATTACTTAGAATCTGAAAGTATATTATCTATTCATAATTGAATGATATCATGCCTCAATCACTTTGAAAAGGTGGATAATTAAGTATGCATATTTTTTCAATGTTGACGTTTCATATAATATATTAAATATCATTTGTTAATATAACTACTGATGAAATAAAAATAAAGGCTGTGTATTCAATAGCAATGTAGCTTAACAAGAAAGATTCAAGTTTTCTCAAATTAATAGCTTTACCTAAATTCTCAAAATTGGTCTTGGGCCACAACTATAGTAATTGTCTCCCTTGACTTATATTACCAGGCTTTTTTCTTTTCTTCTCCTTGTCTCTTGTATTCTTTTTGTTTTGTTTTGGGATCACATCTAGTGAAGCTCAGGGGTTACTCCTGGCTATGCGCTCAGAAATACTCCTGGCTTGGGGGATCATATGGGATGCGGGAGTATGGGACAATGGCTCATCCTAGGTTAGCACAAGGCAAATGCCTTACCACTTGCTACTCCGTGCCAGTCCCAGGTTTTCTTTATTTTTAATTTAAGACCAGTTTTACATAGAAATTATGAGGAAAAGAGAAACAAAATCAAGAGAGCATAATATGCTCAAGAACACATTCATCCTTTATGTTCATAGAGTAAATATCTCCAAGACATTAATTAGATGATTTTCTAATTGGATAACTTTAATTTATCTTTATTCATGAACTTAGGATTTATTTTAGTTTCATTTTGTTCTGCCAAGTAGGAAGGCCCCACAGCTCAACATTAGTATATTGTGCCAACTAGGCTGGGGATTCAATATAAAGTAGGAAGATGCAACGCTGCTCAAACCCTGTGTATAGAAATTATCTTGATCATTCTAGCATACTTATGTGGCATATAGGCTCACACTTAAGGTACTCAGGGGTATTCATGCTCCATCTAATAAAGCTCAAGGATAATGTGGTACAAGAAATGAACAACTCCCAGCATAAAATGTGCAATGACTAATTAAGCTTTAGTAAATTCTATTTAAAGAATTTCAAGATATTGTTTTTTCCCATAATGTCAATTATTATAAAACAAGATAATTATTATTTATGTGAATAAGTTAGAAGTGGCACTGCCTATTTAACCAAACTGTAACTACTTTACATACTACAGTATACATATAAATATGATGAATAAATGCATAGAAAATAACAGATGGTATTATGTTCCTGTGTTATTCAGAATTATATGTTTAACTGAGAAATAGTCACTACAAACTTGCTAAGAGACATAATTTATCCCTCATGTAATCATTTAGATTATATAGGTTATCCAGGGAATAGGGAGTGATTTTGCTCTAAAAATCATTCAAATAAAAAGACATTGTAGTTTCTGATCTATAATCCCAAATGAGTGATCCTTTTTGTTTTTCATGGTACAATGTAACAACTACACGCAAAATCTTTTTGATGCATTTTTAAGAAACAGGGTGGAGGAAGAGAAACAACAGAAATAAACAGTATTTCTTCTTTATTAATGCCAATTCCGAATATGGTCAATATATATTTTGTTTCTTTTTTATGCCGAAAACTATAAAAAATAACATTTAAAGAATAAAAATGACTACAAAACCTCAATCACAAAGATACTTCGGAAAGTTTACCACCAGGAAGCAATGGATACAGTCTGCGCCATTTATCAAGAATGTAACAGCCTATTTTTCTATTTGCCTTTTATGTATTTCAAGATCCATTTACAACTTAAGGCAATGCCTTAAGTACTTACTGTTCAAGAGTGAGAGTGATTTTCTGCTAAATTAGGTTGTTAGAAATAATCTCCCACTGACTTCCCATGTACTCTTCCCATGCTCCATAAACTAGCTATTTAAGGTGTTCAGATTAGTAATGCTTTCAGTCATAATGAGGATCACTCAAATTTTATAAAGATCCCTTATATTTCAAGGGTAATAGCAATCACAGAAATGTTCAGTCTAAAAGAATAGATGAGAAATGGTAGTCTCTTCATGGAGAGAGAGAGAGAGAGAGAGAGAGAGAGCACAAATATACATTATTTCTCTAACATATAATATGTTGGGTAGAATGTTTGCCTTGTCTGCTGCCAACATGGGTTTGATCCCCAGTATTCCATATCTACCCCCCATGCCTGTCCATAAGAGCAGATCCAGGAACAAGCCCTTAGCACTCCCAGCATAGCCCTCATACAAACACACAGAGAAAAAAGAAGTGTATCAACACATAAATATCAGGTTTGGAACATTCACTTAGACATGAATAGCAATTCATATTCATTGAGTACATTGATATAGGAAAAAAATCATGAGGAAATATTGATATTGAATTTAATTTATATAGCATTTTTGTATTCAGTTTTTCTTACTGAATTCTATTATTGAAAATAGCTGCAACACTACACCAGTCTCTCCTATCTTTTTCAGCATATGTGTGCTGTGAATAGGTTTACTGCAACACATTGTTACCAAGCAATTGAAAACATATATCAGGGATAAGCCACTCTCACTGTAGAAACACTGGTAAGTCGAATTGTTTACTATTGGATATAATTACATTGCCGGTAATGATTTGGTATTGTCCTTATTGTCTACCAAGAGACTAAATTTAGCAATGAACTCATGTCCAATTCCTTTAGGTTAGACTTTCTTCTTTTTTGCAGCTAGCAATGATTTTAGAATTATGCTTAATAACTACAGTTTCATATCTCTTTTAATATATTAGAATATACCCTGCTCAACACGAATGGTAATTTTCCTTCACTACAGTCAGCATTTGAAGATTTTTGTAGCATGATGTTATTTTTAAGTACAATAACACTAAATGTAAACAATAACAGGAATATGCAATATGAAATATTTTTATTAACAAATAATAACTCTTAGGAAAACCAGGCAAGATTCCTGTACACTCCTTTAAAATGGTCTTAAAATCATCCATTAGAAGATTTTTGGTCTTTCCCAGAATGCGTTGTAATTCAAACCATACAGGTATAAAATTGGTTTCCTTCACTTAATATTATACGCTAAGTTTTCTCCACATATCTTCATGACTTAGTAACTTATTCATCTTTTATGTTGTCTGAGTGTTTCAGGGTTTATCAATCTACTCATCTAGTTAAGAATATTTTGTTTGCTTCTGCTGTTTACACATTCAATAAAGCTATGAAAACATCTGTATGCAGGTTTGGTTTGGGAATAAGTTTCAACTCTTTCAGAGAAATAATTGGCATTGCAGGATCTTATGATTAAATCTTTGCTTTGTCAGAAAATACAGAATTGCTTCCTGGAAAGCTGTTCCATTTTGTATACCCAGCAGGTCTGAATATTTGTTATTTTAAGCCTTTGCTAACAATTGGTATGTTTGTGTGTGTGGGGGGAGGCTTTTTTTATTGTTTTTTTTTTTTTGTTTGTTTTTTTTTTTTGTATTTTGGGTCACACACTACTTACCGTGCTATCACTTAGGCCCAATTTTTGGTTTGTGGGTCACACCTGGCAGTGCTCAGGTGGTAGTACTCCTGGCTCTATGCTTAGAAATCACTCCTGGTTTGGGGGACCATATGGGATGCCAAGATTCAAAACAGTATCCTTCTGCATGCAAGGCATGCCTTAACTCCATGCTATCTCTCCGACCCAATTTTTGGTATTTCTTCTCACGATTCTGTGCTAATATTTTTCTCTCAATCATTACTTTTTGTTTCCTAAATGACTTTGGATTGGGGCCCATAACACAAATACATTCAAATTCTCACTTGCATTTTTTCAATTAACTCGTTTTAAAATTGCATATTCAAATTTCTTTCAAAATTTTCTCAGTTTTCAGTCGTTTATTACTTCAACATGCTTATAATCTTTGCCCCATTTTTTCCTGATACAAATGTATTTGGATATTATTTAAATACGTAGGAAAGCATTTTTTGCTAAAGGACTTTGTAATAAATTAAATACGTAAATAAATATATTTGAATAGCATAATACAATTTTTTTTTTGGTTTTTGGGTCACACCCAGCAGTGCTCAAGGGTTACTCCTGGCTCCATCTCCTGGCTCCATGCTCAGAAATTGCTCCTGGCAGGCACGGGGGACCATATGGGGCACCAGGATTCGAACCGATGACCTTTTGCATGAAAGGCAAACGCCTTACCTCCATGCTATCTCCCGGGCCCCACAATTTAAAAATAATAGCTAACGTCTGTGATGCCATGCCAACTGAAAAGCATTGACAGAATATTTAATATATGTGTTTATTTAATTGATCTATTTATTATCAAGGTAAAATCAGTTCAGCATCTACACTATAAATCTATTTTAATATGCAGTAGATTATAATTTACTCAGCAATATAGGGATGCAAAGCAAGATCAAATGATGGCTAGAGTTAGGTTGTAGGCATCTATTATGTACATGATTGAAGAAGGGCAATCCATGGAACAAATATTGTTCTTAATACAATACGATCCCCCATCCCCAATTAGGTACTTGGTTTATCATATGTGACTATTGTGAAGACTATGAAAATAGTTTATCGTGCATGACATTTAACTTCCTTTCAGCACCTGGTCCAGGTCTAAGGTCTAACATGATTGCTATCATCATCCTCGAGGTCCCTTTCCTTTCACTTCCAGTCTGCTCTCAGCAAGATTGCAGTCTGCTCTCAGCAAGATTGCATTGCTTTGGCCACTAGTTATTCCCCTATTATGCTGTTGGAAACATAACAATTTCAGTCTCTGTATTATTTATGCTGACAGCAAGAAATCAGTTCTGTTTGAAATGAGAGATTTAATTAAGACATCTAATTTGACATTTCTTGTGTCTACATAGCATAATGTAAATTGAGTATCAAGTTAATTTAATTATTATGGATAAAGAAAATAGAAAAGATAAATACATTCATCATGAGTTCAAATATTAATCTATAATATGTCAATAAACCCCATTATCAAATTAATATGAATAATTGTTTAAATTAATGTAGTAATAAAGCCAAGGACATTTGGACAGTGATGATTATATTATACAGAAATGAAAATAGCTTCTTTATTTTGCAAATAATCAATAACAAAAAATAAAAAAATCACTACAAAATACATACCTTGAATATTTATTGCTTCAAGAAATATCTATAAAATTAATGCCTAATGTAAAACTAATATCAAAATATTATAATATGGAAAAGGTTTAATGTTCAGAAATAATATTGACTTATATAGAACAGAAATCAGGTTAAAGAAAAATGAGCAATTAAGTTTCAATTTTCCATGCAATTCAGAGAAATTCTTTAGTATTTCAAAACTGCAAACCATTGACCTCAGTAGGGTGATGCACACATTATGTCTTTCAAAATATTGAACCATATTTCTTAAATAGTTATCAGACCTACATTCTAACCCTAAGTGTGATAGTCTTAGAAACTGACCTCAAAATTTCCAGTGTACATAATATATTCTAATATACATAGATTATATAATTATATTAAATATAATATATATTATATTAAATATGTAAGTATAATATATTTTTAGAATATACATTCTCAAATTAATGGGGATTTTTACTAGTTTTATATATATCATTAAACATGGAATAATTGATACCATTCAAAAGTTTGGGGTTTTAGGGTAGATGCAAAAATCCTGATAAATAGTCTAATGTTAGATATATGGAAATACTTTTCTCAATTTTGTGTGTATAAGGCATTATAATTTGAGTGAATTTAGGAAGATTCTATTAAACTAGTGTTGATGTTTATGCTTTGGAGAGCTCTCTGAGGACAACTAATTCCTTGCATTCTTTCCTAGAAACATTTATCTTAATATAACACCAGTTATATTAGGATATATGAGAAACTAGAAAAATAATTTCACTGTTTATATCACAGTTTTGATGAGCACCAACTCTGTTAAAAAATTAAGAATTTTCACTGATGATAAAGAATTCCAGTCAGTTAAGTACTCAGTATGAAATAGAGTATAAATATTATATACATATTAATATTTTGTTTATGATCATAAAATAAATCATGTAAATAAATAAAAATATTATAATGTTTCTGGATTGAGAAGTTGCGTGCTTTGGCACTGCAATGGCATTACAGTGAAGAATTGATAAGAACAATAAAATGACAATGAAAAAGCAACTGCTTTGGAAAGAGAGATAGTAGAGTGATCAAAGAATTTGCCTTGAACACTCTGGTCTTGGGTTCAATCACCAACTACACATATTGACAAAGCATGAGCATGACCATGAACATGAGCATAGACAAAGAGAAGTAATCCAGCAGCTCTATGAATGTAGTATGACTCCATCTCTGAAAACACCCACTTGTTTACAAAGAAACTAAAAACTATTAAAAGCAAGGAAAGATAAAACTCTGAACCAAGAGGTTCTACCTAAATAAAAATTATTAGATGTTCTTCAGGTCAAAACTCTGAAAGCAGTATAGAGATAGAAACCAAAATAAGCAGTTATAACATACTTCTGTTTATTTTTCTCTAAACCTCTTGGTTCTGAAGTTCTATATGTTTTGGAAAAAATTCCTGGACTCGTTTAGCTTAAAAATGTTTATCTTTTTTCTCACTATAGAAATATGCTCTATGGAACTATCTAGATCTCTTTATTGACCAATGCTTACCAGTTCCCCAGAACAGCATCTTCAAATTGCTTACCCTCCCCGAAATCGATTGGAATGAAAGTTTATTTACTTTTAGTGTGGAGAGCATACAAAATTTTAATGTAATTAAGCATAATTTTCTTGAGTTTCTACTCAAGAAAGCCTTATCTCTTCAGAGAATCAATACTCATACTATATCAACAGAAAGAAAATTTAAAATGTACTTTGGGGATATTTCATACTTGTGTTACCGAAATTTCAATTCAAACTATGTACCTTTGTTTCTTAACAGTAAACTTTTCTTGCACTCATCTTAGAGTTACTCATCACACTGAACTCTAGAGGTACAATTTTATCTCTTTATAAAATTGCCTAGATCCACATTTCAACATGGGGTATGATTAGGGTTTTTTTTTTCCACCAGACTCTCTCTCCTCTCCCTTCCTATTTCACAAATCAACCCACTCTACTTATCTAAACAATAAACATATGTTTGTGGGTATACTTTCAAGCAAAACTGCTTCAAAAATAAAAAATAATGGAATAGATTCCATATAGGAGTTGGATTTGAGTAGTGCCTTGCTATGTGAAACTCATTTTCAATTATCATTAAAGATAACAGTTGATGTTTGATCAACTGTTTCCCCTGTAAGAGAAACAAATTTATTACCTAGCCTGAATGATCTATACGTCACTTTATTTTGAAATTAATATGTGGATCAAATATGGAGGGTTCCATTATTAAGATAAGGTAAAATATTCAAAAGTTATATATTTATATATTAAATAGTGAGAGAGAACATTATTTTGCCTTGCAAACAAAAATTTTCTTAGAATATTGTATTGGTGTGTGTATGTGTGTGTGTTGGTTACAACTGATAGGCAAGCACTAGTCAGTATAGACTAAAATTTAGCTGATATTCCAACTGTAGGTCACGTACATTTATTTTTTTCAGAACGAAATGAGCACAGTTACATCTGGTGAATACATCCATTCCGTGAGTTTTTCTATTTTGTTACTGTTCCAAAGTGTACCTGCACATGCTCAATAAATATAAATCTGATCATTCCTTTTTTTTTTCTTTTTTGGTTTTTGGGTCTCACCCGGCAGTGCTCAGGGGTTACTCCTGCTCCATGCTCAGAAATTGCTCCTGGCAGGCACGGGGGACCATATGGGGCACCGGGATTCGAACCGATGACCTTTTGCATGAAAGGCAAACGCCTTACCTCCATGCTATCTCCCGGGCCCCGTAAATCTGATCATTCTTGTTTAGCTTTTTCATGGTTTGTTGGGAAGCAGTTGACAAAAATTCACTGGCTGGAGAACTACGTTTAGATATAATAGGGTGAATTATTTACCAAATGTAGAAATATGTAGGTGACCTTTTATTAACAGGTATTTGTATGTGTTAAATATAAAGTAGTTGAATGAAAAAAATATGACAAAATGGGTATCACATACAATTAATTAAAATTTAATTTAAATTTTCTAACACTTTAAGGTTATAAGTACATTGATCAAAAAAACCCTAAAACTGGTCTGTAGAATTTATTTGCTAAGCATTTTCATTACATTTATTCTAACTGAAAATTCTTTGGTTTAACACTTTTTTTTTTACTTTTTCCATGTACTACAAGGATACACCAAATAATTAATAACATCATTGCCGCATATATGTGTATTTTTATTTTTTAAATGATGAAATGTTTATTTAAGTTAAATATATGTATATAACATAATAACTGGAAAGCTATATAAAAAGAAATTCTATTACTGCTCAAATTTTTAAAGTAATATTGTCTTTATTATTAAATGTACTTTTCATAGAATAAGTGTAAAACTTGAGAATGGGATAATATATATTAAATATTTTCAATGTAGATTTTTAAGGTAAAAATGTCTAAAACAAGGAAACAAGAAATTATGGACAATATAATTAAAAAATATAAAATAATATAAAAATATATAAAAATATATAAAAAATATAAATGGTGATTTTATTTTTAATATCAGTAAGTATAATCTGGGGTCAAGAGATAAAATATGGGTTAAAATGTTTGTTTTGCCTGGGGCTTGGTTCTACCCATATTTGAGTCAGTCTTTTTATGGTTCTCTATGCAGTGCCAAAAGCAAATCCTGAAATAGAGCCAGGAATAAGTCCTGCAAACCTCTAGGCATTTTGGGAGAACCCAACCTTCCAAAATGCAAATCAAGGGCTGAAGAGATAGCAGAGCTGGTAGCACGCTTGCATTGCAATGTGGCCATCCGTGCTTCAACCCAAGCCCTATCATGAGGGATCCCTGATTTTAATAATGCTCTGGCGCTGTAATAATGCTTGCATCTAATAGGAAAATTTAGTATAACTAAACCCTCTATTTTTAGCCATACAAAATGGAGTTCTATTGTGAGAATGAACTACAGTTAATCAGTAAATTAGAATGATTGAGTTTGGAGAGATTAGAATCTTCTAAGGGAGTTCTTTCAAGTTACTGATAGTACTTGGGTTTAATTGAAGAAATTCAGTCTTCCTTAGAAGATTGATTGTTCAGTTCCAAACTTGCGTATGCATAATGTCACTGAATCCCTGTCCAATCATATTCCTTAGGTTCTATAGTAAAATACATTTTATGTATTTAGCAGCATTAATACTATAAATGAAATAGATTATTGAATGCCATTTCTTCAATGTTTAGATATATCATGGGTTTGAATAGGATAACTCACTTTGTGGAAACACTATTTATCACATTTCTTTATTAAAGCAGTGCTCATATTGCCAAAAACAGGCTTAATAAAAATAATCTACTTAAAATAAAATGAGTGCATATCCTTAGGACAAGTCTTTGATTTTGACACAGAAGCCTAGCAAAGAATTGTTATTAAAATTTTTTGAAGTTTTTTTGTTTTTAATTAGGAATAATCCCCATACTTATTAATCCCTACTTTGTTCAATTAATGCAGTAATACTTAAATGTCACTAAGCCATACCCTGAGAAGTTTTCCAGTGAAGAAAGTTAAAGGCAGTCCTGGCAATTAAGAACTAATTGTTTAAGCCAAAGATCTAGTATGTCATGTATAAAATGAGCCCAGAGTGACTTGTTAAATTCAAAACCTATCACGAAAAGGAAAAGTAGTAGAGCAATTATATGTTAGAGTTGATACTGGTCCCAGATGACAGCTGTCAACTAAGTAGCATATTGTAAAAGTAAGACTCTTAAAGCAGCCTTAGAGTCTTATTAATCCATTCAATTTCCTTAACAGAGTCTAGAAAATATAAAAGATTTTGATTCCATGTTCCACTTGATATAAAATACCTACTCCATTGAGACAATATATGGTACACATAACATTGAGATAAAGTAAAACAAGGTTCTACACATCTGATTTAAATTGTATATATCCATTATGTTTATCTGAAATAAATTTAATTTATACCAGCTAAGCAAATTATTTTCATCAACAAAAGGGTTTGAAATTATTATAATGCTAATATCTTTGATACATTAAAAGCTTTAATTAAAAGTTTTGTGAAATTAAAAACTATTTTCTATTTCATGTTTGGGGATTGTCTCCTGGTATTCTCAACTAAAGGACTATGGGCCAATAGCAACCTTTAACTCTGAAGTTTCATAGTTGATTACTTAGTTACTTCAATACTACATATTACCTGAGTTATTCTAGCATTGCTTAAGGTTCTTCAGGAAGTACCTGTCTATGTGTGGTTAACCATGTGGGTCTGGGAAGTGAAATGGTTCAACAATGAATATGACATGGACCTTAAGGCCTATATTTTCTCTCTGTTACTAAACTACCATTTGTTTGCTGTATGCATACATAAATACATATTTATCTATACATGTGTATATACAAGTAATTTATGTTTGTTTTCTTTTTCTTTTTTTTTCTTTTTTGGCCACACCCTGTGACATTCTTGGGTTACTTCTGGCTTTGAACTCAGAAATTGCTCCTGACTCAGGGACATATGGGATACCAGGGACTTATCCCAGGTTCACCCTGGATTGGCTGTGTGCAAGGCAAAGGCCATACCGCTGTGTTATAGCTCCAGTGCAACTTATGGTTTTGATATGTTTTGATATGTTGACTTTGACATCTATAAAAGTAAAAGATAAAATTTAAATATTTTCCAGATAATTTACAAAAACAATCAGGCTTGGAAAGCAGCATTGGAATTTTAAGAAAGTAAAATAATGAACACTTTGTTTTTAGGTAAATAATAGAATAAATGGGGAGTGTTAGCACAACTAGTAGGGTGTTTGCCATGCATGCACTAACCTAGAACAGACTGCAGTTCTTTTCCCCAGTGTCCCATATGGTCTTTCAAGCCAGGAGCGATTTCTGAGCAAAGAGCCAGGAGTACCTCCTAAGCATCACTGGGTGTGACCCAAAAACAAAACAAAAAAAGAGAAAATATAAAACATAAAGAAAAAGAGAAAACATAAAATCACATAAAATAAATTGTGGCATTGTAATTTTCTACTGATGTGGAATATATAATTTCTCATTGTTTATTCACTATAAACTTGCCTATGAACAGGCCAAAAATACACATAGCATAAATACTCACATACGTTCTTAAGGTATCATTGCCACATATTCTATTTCTTTCATATTTCTAGGGTAAAAGGACATTCTTTTTTATTGTTTGTCTATTTTTGTTTAGGGAAATATCTGTTTGTGTTCAGGGCTTACTTCTGGCTCTGAGCTCAGGAATCAATCCTAGCAGTGCTCAGGGGACCACTAAAATCAAACTAGGTTTGGTATGGGGTTAAAATTGGTTGGGTCAAAAGAATGGCTATAGCTTTGCCTGTTGTACTATCCCTTCAGGCCCCCAAATTATTTTATTAAATAAAACTTTACTGACACTTCTTTATTTGAATAGTATGTAAGTAAAACTTATATCTGTAAAATCAAATATGCTCCTCAATGGGGCATTATGATAAAGGCAGTATTAAATCTTGCTTAATTCCTTTAGCTAAGATTTTCTGGCATTTTTATAATGTTTTAAACAGTTTTCTCAGTAAATTTTATAAAGCATGTTTCCTACTAGGGCTATATCTTTCAATTGTCCAGTAAGAAATGCAATAAGCGAAATGATATTCTCCAGCGTAAAATTCCTTGGATTTCAGTTTTCTAACTCAACAATTTATTTTGACATAAACAGAAAAGTATGTGGTAGATAAATTAGTTGTATAAATAGAAGAATATATTGAAAACAAATTAGTTTTAATATTTGTTTTTATTTGGGGACCACAAATGGAAGTGCTCAGAGGTTACTCAAAGATCTGTTCTCTGGAAGCATTACTGGCCATGCTTTTGGACCATATGCATTTAAAATTACATTTTAAATATATTAAAATGGTGCTGGCTTTATGCAGTTATAGCACCTTAATTATTTTTTTTTTGTTTTGTTCTGTTTTTGTTCTTGCTTTAGGGTCACACCCGCTGACAATCAGGGTTACTTCTGGCTATGCGCTCAGAAATCACTCCTGGCTTGGAGAGACCATATAGGATGCTGATGGATTGAACCGCGGTCTTTCCTAGGCTAGCTCTTGCATGGCAGATGTCTTACCTCTAGCACTACTACTCCAGCCCCAGCACCCTAATTCTTATACATTTTCTCTAAAGCTGCAGAGACAAATTTAAGTTTGAAAGTATTATAAAAATAAATAACAAAGACAAATTGACAATTTTTAAATATTATAATCTTTTATTCTTGGATCACACCTAATGATGATCAGGGCTTACTTCTTCTGGCTTTGTGCTTAGGGATCACTCCTAGCAGGGATCTATGGTCTGGTGGGGAGTGGGGTCAGGAATGGTATTTGATTTGGCCAAGACATGGTAAAGTTCCCTACATGCTGTCCTATTGCTCTGCCCCCTACTTCCAAAGTTATTTGATATGGAAAGAGCTCTAAAAATACAAAGGCAATTTAAAGACATGATCTTGATCACTGAACATATTCAATCATAAATTTTTTATGGATTTATATAATATAACATTTTTATAAAAATATATGAAATATAGGATATGTCTTCCATTGTTTCTATTAGTAGTCTTCCTGGAAATGAGAAAATGATAGAAAGCACACTATAAATACTTTCTGAGTGTCATATATATATATTTATTTATTTACATATATATAATATTTTTAACCGGTTGGCTATCAGGGATCAGCCAACTGGTTAAAAATATTTTTGAATTCTCCTATGAGGCCACTGGACTGTCTTGTTCTGGGTTTAGTTTTGGTTTTAGGTGCCATTCCCAGCAATATTTTGCACTGTTTTCCTTTTTACAGTGCTTGAGGGATCACATACAATGACTGGAATTGAGTCAGGATTGGCTGCTTACAAGGTAACCTCTGTTTTTTTTTTTT
>PVKC010003256.1:0-39774 GCA_004027635.1 Crocidura indochinensis
TCTTTCTCTCCTTTTCCCTCCCCGCCTTCCTCTCCTTTTTCATCTCTTCCCCTTCCTCCTCTCATTTCCCCTCCCCTCTCCTCTGCTCTCTTCCCCTCCCCTCCCTCTGGGATCATTCCTGGATGGGTTTGGGGAAATCATAGGTGGTGCTGGGGATAACTCTGGCTGCATGCAAAGCAAGTACCAACCTTCTTGTACAAATACTTGAACCCTATTTGACACTGATTTCTGTTAGAATTTGTGAAGTATTAGGACTAATTCTTAATATTTTTCATAGAATTCTTAGAAACCACCTGGATCTATGAAATGTTCTAAATCAATTTTCCTCTATACCCAACTTCTTTCGAAATAATAATTATAAATGGGTGTCATTAGTTGACATTTTTTTCCTCCGATTATTTTGTGTAGATAATCCATTGACATTCTTGCATCTTTTGCTTCATTGTTCTTATGATAAATCAGCTATTAAGTTAAGGGGATTTTCTCGAGTAAAACTCATTCTTATTGCCTCGTTTTTAAAAAGTATCATATAACATGTGAAATCCATTTTTCATATCTTTCCTATCTTAAGTGTAACACAAGAAATATATTCACAAGTGTAAGGATTCAGTTCTAAATGATAAACAGTAACTTTTCCAAAAGAAGTAGAATTATAGATTTTTAACTTATTGCTCTAAAGGCTGTTGACAATTTTTACTGTCGAGGAAGACAAAGTTTACTTTTTAAATTCATGAAGTAAATGATTTGTTGATTTTCTTTTTTCTTTTTCTTTTTTAGAAACATGATCAAGGGCAAGTTCTGTTAGATATAGTCTTCAAGCACCTTGATTTGACAGAGCGAGACTATTTTGGTTTACAGTTGGCTGATGACTCCACAGATAACCCAGTAAGTTTAAGCTATTGTATTTTTATTTTAATATTTCTTTTTATAACATAAAGTCCTTCCTTATTTCTAGTACTTACTGATTATACAAAGTATAATCTATAATGTATGCACGACATCCACATTTACAAGGTATGCACTTTACCACTGAGGCATCTCCCTGTCTTCATTTACTAATTTTATATGCAAAACTGTATCAAATTTGGATAAAATAAATAGGCTAATCTTAGTAGAAATCAACTCAAGAAGCTTTCCTTGTACTTCAGTGCCTTCTTTTTGATAAATAAATACATATAAAAATGGAAGTGAATAGAATTGATATTGATGTAGTCTTTCTTGAAAAGTTAAGTTGTAAACATGCAGATATCTGAACATGTAAAAAGTGCTCACTTCACCTCACTGTGTGCAATTTGAGATAAAAATGCATAATTCTCAGGTTGTTGTCTTATGATCATAAATGAGATTTAGTTATAGATATGCTTTTTATTAATTGAAGAGACAGTGTATTCACTGTCTACATGGTAGTAATCACTACCATGAGCATGAAAATGTTCCAAAGAAGTATTCGAAAAATATTCAGATCACATGTGCTATGAGATCAAAATCTATTACAAAAAGACCGAACTATAATCATATTTGTAATCAAGGTGTTTAAATAAACATATTTAAAAAAAAGATCTGTTTTCTAAAACTGCAAATACAGCAGAATGAATATAGGGAAACAAATATTTTAAGCTCAGTTGATCTTTTTTCTATCTCCTGCTTCATCTTACTTTCCTATCTTAAGTATAACACAATAAATATATTCCCAGATGTAAGGATTCAGTTCCTAATAATAGACAATAACTTTTCCAAGAGAAGTAAATTATAGATTTTTAAAGACTAGATAAAGTTTTAGAGAATGTATTTATATTTTGCCTATCGTTAGATTATTTTTTATTTTACTATAATATAAAAAGTGTGAGCCATTGATGGTATGTACCACCATCACTATGTTAAAGAAAATCCTGGTGTCTTATTCCCCTCTATTTTTTGGCCACAATTCTTGGAGCTCAGGGCTCATTCCATTAAAAATGTATTAATGATCTCTGATGCTTTTTGTTATTTTGGAGTTACACCTGGCAATGCTTAGGGGGTCACTCATGACTCTGCACTCAGAAATTAATCCTAGTAGTGTTTGAGGGACCATTTGGAATGCCATGGATCAGTGTCATGGATTGAATTCACATTAAGCACATATAAAGCAAGAACTGTACCAACTTTAGTATCTCTCCAGCCTCTAAAGACCTTCAAATTAGACCAGAATCAACACTATATATTGAGGAAGCTATATGTAAAACCATCCAGGTTTTGGATCAGATGTATCTTCAGTGATATGACATTGCTGGCAAAGGAAACAAAAGAAGAAATAAGAATGAAACAAAATGAAAATGAAGATTCTATACTGTGGAAGAAATGAGGCTTAAAATAAAAAGACTCCCTTCAGATTGGAAAAAATAGTTATACACCATACACCAAAGGGCTAATATTAATATTCAATATATATAAAACATTCTCAGTTTAACAGTAAAACAGCCCTATCAAAAATTGGAAAGAGATAAACAGACACCTCACCAGAGAAGATATAGTCATCAGGCATATTAAAAATATTTATCATCACTGATTATTAGACAAATATGAACCAAAGCAACAGTGATGTCACATCAGCCAGAATGGTCTATCAAAGAGTGGATATAGACCACTGAACATATAAGGAAACAGTAAATACTTGTGGGTATGTGGTGAAAAGGAACTCTTATTCACTGTTGGTGGCACTGTTGTATAGCCTCTTTGGAAAACAATTCAACCGTTTCTCCAGAATTATGAATAGAATGTCTTCCATATGATGTAGCAATTCACTTCTGGACTTTTAACCCCAAACACAAAAACAGTAATTTGAATGGACATATGTACATCTATATTTTATATCAGCTTTATTTACTAGAAACAATCTAAGTGCCCAACAACTGGTGAGTAAATATTTATATTGTATAGATATAAAGATATATACGTTGTATATATACATATAAAGATATATACATTGGAATATACTCAATTATGAGAAAAGAAGAAATCTTGCAGTTTGTAGCAAATTAGAAATGGAGGGGTGGGTCCCGGGAGATAGCATGGAGGTAAGGTGTTTGCCTTTCATGCAAAAGGTCATTGGTTCGAATCCCGGTGCCCCATATGGTCCCCCGTGCCTACCAGGAGCAATTTCTGAGCATGGAGCGAGGAGTAACCCCTGAGCACTGCTGGGTGTGACCCCCCCCCCCAAAAAAAAGGGAAAAAAAAAGAAATGGAGGGTGTGGTGCTGACAGAGCTGAACCAGAAAGGAAGAGTCAGAGAACCAGATGGTATCATTCATATGTATAAAGGATTAGACACTAAGGCTAGAAAATACCAGTGAAAACAATTTTGAAACATGTTCAATGGAACTGGGAATGGAGGGAAACTAAGGTGGTGGGGGAGGGACTGTGGAACATTGGGAATCTCTATATGACACATAGATGGGAGGATTATGTAAACAACACTTTAAGTACATAACAATAACTTTATTGAAAACTGATGTGAGAAGTACAGTTAAGTGCCTAAAAGGATAAAAGGAGAGAGAAAAGAGAAAGAAAAAAAGAAAGTGATAGGAAAAAAGGGAAGGAAAGAGCTCCGGAGAGTAACTGGGGGAATTGGTGGTAGAAATGAACACTGGTAAAGGGATGGGTCTTGGAACATTATATGATCAAAATTTAACTATCAGTAACTTGTATCACAGTGATTTAGTAATAATAAGAACAAAGAACAAAAAGGAGCCCCCCCCCAAAAAAAAACTTTATAACCTGTTATAGATTTAAAATGCCTTTAGTTCTTAACATAGTTTCTTTCTTTTTTTTTTTTTTTTTCCTTTTGGTTTTTGGGCCACACCTAGTGATGCTCCTGTTTACTCCTGGCTATGTGCTCAGAAATCCTCCTGGCTTGGGGTACCATATTGGATGCCAGGGGATCAAACTGCGGTTCGTCCTAGGTTAGCGCATGCAAGGTAGAGGCCCTAATGCTTGGGCCATTGCTCTGGCCCCATAGCACAGTATCTTATACAATAGTAATCAGAAAATGGTTTTTGAATATTTCATAATTAATTATGAATAATTTGGGGGGGCCCATGCCCAGTGGTGATCAGGGATTACTCCTGCCTCTGTGCTTGGGGGTTCACTCCTAGTGGTGCTTGGGATGCTGGGGATCAAACCCAGGTTGGCTGCATTTAAACACCCTACCTACTGTGCTATCATTTCAGCCCTTCATTATGCATAATGTGTTTCATTTTATAAGCGAGTAAAGATAACTTTTCTTTAGTGCTGTTTGTCAGCCTGATTCTCATCAATGCCTTTCTATTTTATTCCTTTCTACTTACTTGCTTTTGTTTTTGAATTTTTTTTTTTTTTTTGGTTTTTTGGGCCATACCCAGTGACGCTCAGGGGTTACTCCTGGCTATTCGCTCAGAAGTTGCTCCTGGCAGACACGGGGGACCATATGGAAACCAGGGGATTGAATCGAGGTCCGTCCTAGGTTAGCGCAGGCACCTTATCTCCAGCGCCACCACCCGGCCCCTTGGTTTTGATTTTTACTTTGGGAATTACACCTAGCCCTGATTATGCTCAGAACTTACTCTTGTCTTTTCATTCAGGGATATTCCTCCTGGGGCCCAAGCAGTGCCAGGGATCAAACCTGAGTCAGTTAAATGCAGGACAAGCATTTTATCCTCTGTAGTATCTTTCCAGATCCCCACTTACTTTTTGTTTCCTCGAGAATAAATTACAGGTCCTTTTAGTGAGACATGATGGATTGATATTGTTGCCTTATTTTACCCTGCAGTTTAGTTTATTTTCTGATAGCTCTGATGTGGGTATCATTTCTCTAGTTTACAGCTATTTCATATCCCAAGTCCTGAGACTATAAATTTTAATTTACATTATACTCCCCTGAAGTCATTTTAAAATATAAAATTTTGGACCCTTTGCCAAGTTTCTGTTAAAATTTGAGTTCAAAATTTGCATTTCAATTTTATGTGAATTTTTATTTTTATTTATTTTTATATATATATATTTTTTGGTTTTTGGGTCACACCAGGTAGCGCTCAGGGGTTACTCCTGGCTCTACAATCAGAAATCGCCCCTGGCAGGCTCAGGGGACCATATGGCATACCAGGATTCAAACCACCATCCTTCTGCATGCAAGGCAAATGCCTTATCTCCATGCTATCTCTCCAGCCCATCATGTTTTTTTGTGTCATGTGAATTTTTAATCTTCAAATCCAATAGACTATATTCTGAAAGTCACTTCTCACTATTAGATTATTAATTAAAACTACTGAATTAAGAAACGTCTTGAATTATTTTATTACTTGAAGAGACCTTTTATTTAACTTAGAAATTCTGGAATTCTTTTTTTATGTTTGAAGAAATACAGGAAAACTCACTTAGAAGGCAGTGATTTTTAGTACAGTGTCATTGCTAAAATGCTTGCTTTTATTTCACGCATGTCCTTATTTTTCCTGTATTTTATTTTATCTCTCTAGTGTAATACTGTATTCGTTTTTTTTTTTTTTTAACCTATTACATAAACCTCTGGTAGCCTGCCATTTTTTTTTTTTTCTCTTTTGGTCTCTTAACCCTATTCCATTTTGGGAAGAAATGACAAAGGCACCTAGGGTACACAGAAATATTACAGAGAGAAGCAACAAAATGTTCCAGAAGATTTTTGGGGCAGGGGAAGAACAGAGGGGAGTGAGAAAAGAGAGAAGAAAATACAGCATTTTACGAATTAAATTTTTTTAAATGTTAGTGAATATAAAGCAAGAGGTGAAGATGTGGGGCTAGAGCAATAGTATAGTGATTAGGGTATTTGCCTTGCATACGACTTACTTGGGTTTGATACCCAGCATCTCATATGGTCCTCGAGCACTGCCAGGAGTAATTCTTGAGTGCAAAACTAGTAGTTAACCCCTTAGGATTGCTAGGTGTAGTCTAAAAAAGCAAAAGAGGAGACATGTCAAAGATGAAGTAGTCAGTCACATAAAAATTCCCTTTTATGGGGCCGGGTGGTGGCGCTGGAGGTAAGGTGCCTGTGCTAACCTAGGACGGACTTCGGTTCGATCCCCCGGTTCCCCATATGGCCCCCTGTGCCTGCCAGGACGACTTTTGAACGAATAGCCAGGAGTAACCCCTGAGCGTCACCGGGTGTGGCCCAAAAACAAACAAACAAAAAAATTCCCTTTTATCTGTTCTGATTGTACTGAAGTATTTATTTACACAAATAACACGAAACTTGTGTTTTACACATATCAATTTGGTTACAGTCTTTGATGAATTAGTCAGATAAATACAGACAGAAGATTGTAACAAAATTATTTAGATGATGATTAGTGATAAATTAGATGAAGATGGCTACTAGAGATATATGAGCTCTGCATTAAGGGATTTGGGGTTTGGGGTTATATGGGGTACTGGGAATCAGGCAAACTGCATGCATGCAAGCAAATGCCCATTCCACTGTATTATATCTTTGGTCCCTATTTTCTTGAAATTCCATATAATTTTCTTTTTTTTCTTTCTTTTTTTTTTTTTTTTGGTCACACGCAGCAGTGCTCGGGGGTTACTCTTGGCTTAGAAATCGCTCCTTTCAGGCTCCAGGGACCATATAAGGATGCCAGGATTCGAACCACTTACCTCCATGCTATCTTTCTGACCACAAAATTCCATATAATTTTCTATGTAATCATACAGACATAGTACAATTAATTATTACCATTTCTAATCACTTGGTATTCATCTGAAATAAATTTTTAAAGTTTATAAACTTAAGAATTTGATAAGTGCATTTCTAGTAGGTTTTTCTAACATAGGATTTTTGTTAATCATGTCATACAGAAAGTTTTACTTCTTTCCAGTAAATTTGTTTGGGGACCATATAAGCAGTGTGTAGTGCTTACTACTTACTGTGTGCTCAGTGATCACTCTTGGTGGGGCTTGGCTGTCTATGAATGATGCTGGGTATCAACCCAGGTCTGCTGCTTGCAAGTCAAGTGCCCTACCCTACTGTTGCTCCAACCCTATTTTCAATTTTCCTTCTCAATCATTGTTATATACAGTATTTGCTGGTGTATAAGATGACTTTTTAAACGAAAAAAAAAATCAACCGAAAATCTGGAGTCGTCCTATACGCCGAGTATATCCTGAAAAACTTCTCGATAGGAAAATCATCTGGATATTGCCATGAAATGAATTTTTCTAACTCGATCCTGCACCAATCACTGCAAGGTTGCTCGGACCGCCTCGCTAAGTTGGCCAATCCAAGCAGGCTTTTGATGCATGCAAATTAGACAATGTTTTGGACCTGAATCTACACTGTCAAAATCCTGCTCAAATGGGCCAGAGCCAGAGAGGAAGTCTATTATTTGAACCTTTGCTTGTTGTGATTGGCTCACTGTGGTACATACAGTTGCAGCACAGGAACGTTCTGTCTTATACAGCAAATATAGGCCTAACCCTACGTTTTAACTGTAAAATTAGGGGGTCGTCTTATACGACCAGTCGTTTTATACGCCAGCAAATATGGTAGCTAAGGCTATGAGGTGATGATGATAATGATGGGAAGAAACAATTTTGATTTGTCACTATTTGGGAGGAAAGTGTTCAGTTTACTGAAATTGCTGTTAGCTACGCTGTTTGATGTAGGGTATTTCCATGTAATTGAGACATAATTTACATGAAATGAAAGTTTAATGCCCTTCATAATGAAAACTCTTAGCAGAGATAGGGAAGAGAGGCATATCCTCTACTTGTTAAAAGATAGCTAACATACATCAAGGAAATGTAAAGGAAAATCAGGAGAGATACTACTACACATCTATTGAAACTGTGTTTCAAAATGGGGCCATATCTTACCTTTTCTATGAGCCTCCAGGATATTCCAAAGAAGACACAGGTGATAATCACCAAAGTGTGGGGCCATAAATGAGCAAGGTGGTTAGCTAACTATTAGGAAAAGAAGCCTCAGGAAGGAAATGAGACCAAAATGAGATAAAGTTGAAAAACATTGCATTAGAATAGAAATGTCTCAGTATCAATTGCTGACAAGGATATGGAGCAACTGTTAGGAATTGCTGTATCATTAGTATGTGGCTCAGTGTAAAAAATGCATACTTTTGTATGTATTCCCTCTTTGTATGCATGGCACTACAGGGGGGAAAAATTACTGATAAAACTAGAAAATGATGAAATCATTTTGAAAAGTAATATGGTAGTGTCTGTAAAATTTAACAGTCAGCAATCTTTACTTTTATGTTTTTATCCAAAGAAAATAAAAATGTTACATGAAACCTTGTATACGGTGTTAATATAATTTTATAATAGTTCAAATGTGAATTATCTTCAGTGTCCTTCAGTTAGGAATAATTGTTGTGTTCTTATACAATTAAGCTCATTATGACATATTATAGTTCCATTTATATTAAAATATTGAGTAAACAGAATTTATTAGTCACTGATAGCAGGTAAGTGTCTCTCTAGAAGTTTGTATGATGCATTTCTAGGGCAAACAGTATTTTTAATAGAATTATCTTGATAGTGATATGTTAGTTACAGCTAATTGTTACTCTTTAGATATATAGTGAAAGTATAATCAGTTTGATTGTATTTATTGTATTCTCTTCGTTAAATTATCTCCATTTTATTTTCTTTTACTTTATTTTGTTTCTGTAAGCAAGGATCAAAGTATCTTTACTACACAGATTTTTGAGTTCTTTCAGCTGCTTCTTTTCTTCAGTATTTCCTTTTCAGTTTTCCTGAAAGCTTTGACACTCCTGCCTCTGTGTGCCAATTCTGTATGCTGACAGCTGAAGTTAATAAGACTCCTCAATTTGTCTTCAAGCAAAATATTATTAGTAGAATATAGTAAATTCAGGTTTTATTTTTAATTTTTGATTCTGGGACATTTTTTATAAAGTGCCTTGAGAGTCTTAATTAAACTATTTGGAAAACTGTTTATATCTAATAAGATTTAACAGAAATATCAATAACTTACTATATGCCAGTGCGTCTCAAATAGTGGGGCATGCCCCCCAAGGTGGGTGTGAGGTTCTGTAAAGGGGGGTGCGTTTGACCTCGGCAAACACTGTCATAACAAGCTAAGTGTCATGTTTATGTCTCTGTATGTCTCTGGAGCTGAGAGTTGTTGTGTCCTGCTTCAAACCCCACTTCGAAAAGCTATGCATTGCAAAACGTGCTCATTGTAGCCATTAATCCAGACATCGCTTCTGATTTAAAAAAAAATCAGTTCAAATTATTTTATATAGTTTTGTTTTGCAGGTTGAAGTTTTTTTTTTTTAATAAAAAATACTATTTATAGTTGCGCGGGGCTGCGAAAAATGTTCCCTTCTTCCTAGGGGGCCATGACAGAAAATAATTGAGAAGCAGTGCTATATGCTAAATAGAATATATTATCCAACAAAATGGCCAATAAGTTTTAAGAAGTAAAATGGATGTTTCTTTTAAAAATAAAAATGAACAGAGCCATAGTGGGTAGGGTGTTTGCCTTGCACACTGATGACCCAGGTTAGATCCCTGGACTCCCATCTGATCCCCCAAGCATCACCAGGAATGATCCCTAAGCATTGCTGGGTGTGGTTTCCCAATAAAAACATTTCTACTGCATGCTTGATCTTTTTCAGTACCTCTTTGTTGCCCTGGCCACTCCCAAGCCTGACCTAGAATAGCCCATTTAAAAATTAAAGTTAGAAATTGGAATTTCACATGATTTAGCAATATCTCTTGAAGGTTTTATCCTAAGAGCATCAGAAAATTTTTTTTCATTTTTGTTGTTTTTTTGGAGAGCCACATTCGGTGATTTGTGTATCTTGAGCCATCCTTGCAATCCCTGAGATGAAACCCACTTGGTCGGTTATGATATATGTTTTTGATGTGTTGTTAGACTCAGTTTGCTAATATTTTATTAATGATTTTTTTTTGGGGCCACACCTGTGATGCTCAAGGGTTACTCCTGGCTGTGCACTCAGAAATCACTCCTGACTTGGGGGCGCGATATGGGACTCCAGGGATTGAACCAAGGTCCATCCTGGGTCAGCTGCGTGCAAGGCAAATGCTTTACTGCTGTGCCACCCCTCTGACCCCCAAAACACTAATTTTAAAGGATATTTGCACCATTTTTTTACATCAGCATTATTCATATTAGCCAAAATATGGATTCAACCTAAATGCCCACCAATGGTTAACTGAAAAAAGATGTTATAAATAATTGTTCAATATATATTACCATATTTGCCGGCGTATAAGACGACTTTTGAAACGAAAAAAAGTCAACCGAAAATCTGGAGTCGTCTTATACGCCGAGTATATCCCAAAAAACGTCTCTATATGCCGCTAAATGAAAATCATCTGGATATTGCCATGAAACGAATGTTCCAACTCGATCCTGCACCAATCACTGCAAGGCTGCTCGGACCGCCTCGCTAACTCGGCCAATCCAAGCAGGCTTTTGATGCATGCAAATTAGACAATGTTTTGGACCCGAATCTACACTGTCAAAAGCCTGCTCAAATGGGCCAGAGCCAGGGAGGAAGTCTATTACAGTATACCCTTTGAACCTTTGCTTGTTGTGATTGGCTCACTGTGGTACATACAGTTGCAGCACAGGAACGTTCTGTCTTATACAGCGAATATAGGCCTAAACCTATGTTTTAACTGTAAAATTAGGGAGTTGTCTTATACGATCAGTCGTCTTATATGCCGGCAAATATGGTACTTCTTGGTTTCTTAAAAAGATGAGATCATGCATTTTATAACAAGACTGATTGAATTTGAGGTATTGCTGTTATTTGAGTTAAGTGAAATGAGCAAACTAATTACACATTAGTAACATGCACCCCACACACGTACACATAAACACATTATATTTGTTTCGTTTTGGCCCCATATGTGGCACTGCTTGAGGATACTCACGATGAAGTGTTTCTGGGCCATTCCCACTGATAATCAGAGGATTATGTAGTGCTAGGGATTGAATCAGGGCATTCTGATGAAAAATATGCACACTAATTTTTGGAGTGCTTTTCTTGGAAAAAATTTAATCATTTTGTGTTTGTGGTGCCAGGGATGAAATTCTGGAACTTCAAATATACAAGGCAAATAGGTGTTCTATCAATAAACTCCATTTCTTTTTTTACCAAATATAGTCTTTTTGTTTGTTTAATTTATGGGTCACACTCAGCTTGGTATTCAGAGATTACTCCTAGCTCTATGCTCAGAAATCTGTCCTGGCAGGCTCGGGACCATATGGAATGCTGGGATTTGAACTGGGGTCTGTCCTGTGTTGGCCGTATGCAAAGCAGACGCCTTACTGCTGTGCTCTCACTCTAGCCTCTAAATCTAAATTGCTATCATGTCCATTTTACAGATATACATTTAGGTTTTGAAGAAATCAATTTATATTCCCTATGGAACATATGGTCAACAATTAATGATTACCATTAAATGCAGGTACTTGGATTAGAGAAGCAAGTTAGTGCCTTTTGGTTGTTTCTGGCCTTTTTGTTTAGGAGACTATCACAGCCTCCTGACAATTTTAACAAATTATTGAAGTAAAGCTGTGTATCCTATCACTTATCCATAAGTATACAGATGTAAAGGATTTATAAAGAAACTTACAGGGAATTTCAACTGTAAAAATGGTAACTCAACAATATAGTCTATCACCAAGAGAAATATAGCCAAATGAACATATTTGTTCTTAAGTAATTATGGGCAGTCTGTAAAAATGAAATAATGGTGCCAGCACTGGAATTACGGAGATAAAATAATCTTTATGTGTATAGTACTTATACTTAGGCAATAAATACTCAAAATATTTATTGAAAAAAACTATATTGAACTAGACATCTGAAAAGGATACAGTGACGTATGGAACTCAAACTATTTTCGTAATTACAAAGACTTGTGTGTATAGAAAAAGTAGGGGTTATAGAAGACTAAACTAATTTCCACATTCATAGATACAGTAAAATAATTATTATACAAAGTAGTGACAATCAAGATAATAAGTATAATCAGGCTGTCATACAATTTGCACTATATATCTTTTTTTTTTTTTTTTTTTTTTGGTTTTTGGGCCACACCCGGTGACGCTCAGGGGTTACTCCTGGCTATTCGCTCAGAAGTCGCTCCTGGCAGGCACGGGGGACCATATGGGGAATCGGGGGATCGAACCTCGGTCTGTTCTAGGTTAGCGCAGGCACCTTACCTCCAGCGCCACCAACCGGCCCCTGCACTATATATCTAATGCCTATAACAAATGCAATTAGATCATATCTCAGTAGAAGTTCCTGCATAAATTGTCAACGATGAAATCCCATCATCTTTAATACTAGGTATTTGCAAACCCAAATTATTTTAAATCTAAGTATTAAAATAAATGTAATTATGACATTTTATACAACATGAACAGAGCGGGGATTAAAAAAAAAGATGAATAAATGCCAGGTATGCCCCAACTCCTAAGAGAAAAGTCTTTTGAATAGAACTTTCATAAGACCCTGACATTCAGCTCTTGGGAATTTACCCCAAGAACACAAAAGCATTAACTGAAAGACACTCGTACATCTTTGTTCACATCACTGTTTACAATAGCAAAGATCAGGAAGCAGACAAGTGAATTAAGAAACTGTGATATTACTCATTGTCGGGGAGATGCAAATCAAAACAACAATGAGGTACCATCTCACACCAGAGACTAGCGCAATCACAAAAACAAGAACAATCAGTCCTGGAGGGGATGTAGAGAGAAAGGAACTCTCAATCACTGCTGGTGGGAATGCCATCCAGTCTGCTTTTATGGAAAACAATATGGAGATTCACCAAAAAAATGGAAATTGAACTCCCATATACAACTCCTAGGGATATACCCTAGGAACACTATAACAGAATACAAGAATGCCTTTTACACACCTATATTCATTGCAGCACTATTTACAATAGCCAGTATCTGGAAACAAGCCAGATGCCCAACAACAGATGAGTGGCTAAAGAAACTGTTATACAATGGAATAGTATGCAGCTGTCAGGAAAATGAATTCATGAAATTTAACTACACATGGATGGACATAGAAACTATTATGCTGAATGAAATAAGTCAGAAAGAGAGAGTTAGACACAAAATAGTATCATTTATATATGGGTTTTAAGAAAAATTAAGGCAGGGCTAGAAAGAGCACAGCAGTAGGATGTTTGCCTTGCATGTGGCTGACCCGGGAGGAACTCGGCTCTATTATCGACATCCCATTTGATCTTCCAGCCTGCCAGTGGCAATTTCCAAGTGCCGAGCCAGGGTAACCCTTGAGCTCTGCCGGGCGTGGCTCCAAAACTAATCAGTTAATAGATAATGCTAATAAAAAGACATTATTGTAATAAAACAGACAAAAGTGATGAGGGCTGGAACAACCGACCCATGATATGAAGCTTACCACAAAAAGTGGTGAGTTCAGTTAGAAAAATAACTACATTGACAACTATCATGACAATGGTAGTGAGTGAGAGAATAGAATGCCTATCTTGAATACAGGGAATGGGGTGGGGAGGAGGGAGATGGAGGGCATTAGTGGTGGGAAGGTTGCTCTGGTGAAGGGGTGTGTGTTCTTTTTTTTTTTTTAACTAAAACCCATCTACAAACATGTTTGTAATCATTGTGCTTAAATACAGATATTTAAAGTAGTGAAATTGTGATATATATATGTGTGTGTACATCAATATATATACAGATATACATGCAATGGAATACTATGAGAACTGGGAGAAGGGATTAAATTTTTCAGTTTGCTGCTACTTGGATGGAATTGGAGAGTATCATTACTAAAGTGAGTCAAAGTAAAAGATAAATATCAGATCTCTAAGACAAAGTATAAAGAAACTCATCAAGCAATCCATGTATGGATACAAATCCTGAGGTATGAATAGTAATATCTGAAACTGAGGTTGGGAGTGCATAGTATATTGTAGAATGGATAAATAATCATTGGTATAGAGATTGTATATAGTGCTTTGCATCTAACTTTTTAAGATTTCAAAACTATTGTAAGCAATTATACCTCAATATAAAATAAACTTCCATCTAAACAAAAAGATAACTTAATTGTAAAGAAGCTTCTTGACATATTTTAGTAGGGCTGTAAATAAAGTTCTTTTTGGAAAGGTATCCTCTAAGCTAAAGTTTACAGGTAATAAGAAAGCAATGATAGGAAAATTGAGGACATTATACACAACAAAGCTTGGAGCCAAGGACTTTTAAAATGGAATTTCTGAAGAAAAAGATGCTCTCTGTTGGAACTTAGTGAAGTGACATCGAAACTAGAAAAAGATTTTGGACATTTCAGTGAGAAATTAACAAAATATTAAAGAAGGCATTAAATCATATTTTAGAAGATCACACTAAGTTCTGCATGAAGAACCAGAAGATAAAAGGGAAAGCAAATAAGCAAAGATTAGGATGATGTCAAAGAAGTGATATTAAGTTTTTAGTTTAAAGGTAGTTTGAATTTGTTTTATTTGTTCACTGAATTTGTTTTATTCTTTGGCTTTTGGCCACATTGTGCAATGCCCAGTGGTTACTCCTGGCTCTTTGCTCAGTAAGCACTCCTAGCAGTGCTTGGGGCACCATAGATTATGCCAGAGATCAAACTGGATTTGGAGTAGGGCATATAGTTAGATATTGAGAGCATAAAACCTAGCATATTTTCATGAAAAGTAAAGTCAATTTTAAAATATTGTCAGATAGTCAATATTATGGACAGACACTGCTTTTGCTTTATTTTTACTCTTGAGCAAAGATTATTGCACTGTATAATTTGATGGGTGGAAAATTCATAGTCACCACTTCTCAGTAATTTCTTTTTTTTGGGGGGGGTTTGGTTTTTGGGTCACACCTGGCAGTGCTCAGGGGTTACTCCTGGCTCCATGCTCAGAAATTGCTCCTGGCAGGCACGGGGGACCATATGGGGCACCAGGATTCGAACCGATGACCTTTTGCATGAAAGGCAAAAATGCCTTACCTCCATGCTATCTCCCAGGCCCCTCAGTAATTTCTAATGTAATTTTGTTACACTTGATTCCTGTCTATGATAGTTTTCATTATGTAATCCTTATTTTAAAACACTATTTTAATATTAATAAAGAACAAATTTGTAACAATTAATGTATTAGTTTCTTAAAAATTTTATTTAAAGAGCCATGATTTACCAAGTTACTGTTAATTGAGTTTTAGGCATCTAATATATCAACACTGTTCTCAATACTTGTGTCAACTCCTGTTACCAATGTTCCCATACTTCATCATGCCTAACCCACCCCTTCTCATTACCTTCCACCTTTACAGGTATATTACAAAGTTCTTTGATCACAATTTAGATTTCGTGTTTTCAGTGTTCTTGGGTTTGTACTTTGGATTTATAGCTATGTCACTCACTTATCACCAATATAACTGAAACCCTGACACTATTCCTTCATTACTTCCCTTTCTCATCTTCCTTCCCTCCTTGATTTCTTTCCTTCTCTATTTTTTATTGGGGGGGGGGTCACACCTGGCAGTGCTCAGGGGTTACTCCTGGCTCTATGCTCAGAAATAGCTCTTGGCAGGTTTGGGGCACCATATAGGATGCCGGGATTCCAACCACTGTCCTTCTGCATGCAAGGCAAATACCTTACCTCCATGGTATCTCTCCGGCCCTTTCCTTCTCTATTTATGATCTGAGATCATTGCTATATTATATTTCCTTATACAGTCATTCTATATATCACTGCTAAGCGAGCTTAAGTGTTTATCATTCTTTTCTGACTAACTTCACTCAACATAATATCTTCTAGTTCCAACCAGGTTGCAGAAAATTGCATGATTTCATCATTCCTTGCAGTTGCATATTATTTTATTGTGTTTTTACCACATCTTCATAATCCATTCATTTGTCATCGGACACGTAGGTTGATTCCATATCATTAGCTATTATGCTAAGGCTAGCAATGAATAATGCTATGGGATCTGGTCACAGTAGAGGATTTCTTTGAGCCCCCTCAAGGAGAGTGAATATACAGGTAGCAGAATATGAAGAAATGAAAGACCACAAATCTATGTGGGAGAAACAGCATTTTCTATCTTTAATGTCCAAACTAGGGGTTTAAATGAGGTATATTGCCAGTCACAGGTATGAGGAGAATGTTCACAAACAAAACCTAGATTAACAGCAAAACAGTTCACCTAGCTAGGGTAGTACACAGCTCTGAATAGATCTAATATTAAGTAAATGTCCTGAGTTACAAAGGAGAAGGTTAATTTTAACGTCTCAAAGTAGTTCTTGTCTAGCTAACCACCGGATTAGCAAGGAGAAGCAGTTTCTCTATCACGTTCCTATTTTAAGGGAGAGGTTTCATTGTTTAAAGGTCAAAATAAAGGAGATGAACTATATCTAAAAAAGATGTATTTCTTTTTCTAGTAAAAGTTCAACAACCCAAATCTACATCCTGGCCAAACCTTTTTTGATGTAGTTTTTGAGGTACTTAAGGTCCTTTTAGAGAAGTCCCCAGAAGCAGAATCAGCAAGGGCATTTTAAAGACAGAGAAAAAAAAAATGTTTCTCAGTGTCTTTATTTTTTTGCTGAGATTTTTCCAGGTGAAGAGAAATTTAATCAAGCCTATATTTGCTGTAAATTCCTTATGTTAGGAAGTAAAAGGTTTTACTATAATACACACAGCAGAACGAAGAATCATCTATAGGTCAATTAGATGTTTGTAGTAGAGGAAGAATAATGTCAGTACCATAACACAAATCTCATTGTAAGATATTTCTCAGGAATTTGTCCAGCCACACAGGGGTGGGATGGGGTGGGGGGGACTTACAAGCAGGCCTACGTGAAGTATTCTTTGGGAGTTTTCAAAACAGTAATTGCGCTAAGAAGATGGCATCTTAGTAGGCCTTCTGATGATTCTCCTCTAGAAATATAGAAATTCCTAGTTATGGTACACAAACATTCTTACTGACAGTGGATGAGAGTACTTTTTTTCAGCACAAATTGTTCCTCAACTTTTTTATATGTGCCATTCTTATTGGTGTGAGATGATATCTCATAGTTATCTTTATTTGGATATTCCTAATGATAAATGATGTGTACTTTTTCATGTGCCTACTAGTGAAGTTCCTGTTTATTTCCTCTACAATTTTGATATAGGGTTTTTGAAATCTTTGTTGTTTTTAATCTTTGTGAGTACATTATATATCATGGATATCAAGCCTTTATCTGATATGTTGAATATAAATACTTTTCCCATTCAGTAAAATGTCTTTTAGTTTTACCCTGATTTTTGTTTGGTTTTTGTTTTGACAGGGAGAACCTATTTAGTTTGATGTAGTCTCATTTCTTTATTTTGCCTTTGTTAATGGTATCAGAATATTGTGGATGTCTTTGAGGTCCAGATATTGGAACATTTATTTATCTATAATCAATTACTTTATAGTTTTGGTCTGATTTCAAGGTCTTTGATCCACTTTACATTTGTGTAAGGTGTGAGCTGCAGATTAAGCTTTAATTTCGCAGATATAGTTAGTCAGATTTCCCAGCACCACTATCTTTACTTGTTTTCAGCTCTTTTATCAAAAATTAACTGAGATGAATATGAGGTTTTGCCCTTGCGTATTTAATTCTGAACCATTGATCAGAGAGCCTATCTTTACTCAGTACCAGTATCAGATAGTTTTTGATCACTTAGCATAATACAATTACAAATTAGATAATTAGATACCCATGCATTGTTTTTATTTAAAAAATTACTTTATTTAAACACTTGTTTACAAGATTGTTCAGAATGCAGTTGCTTTTTATTTTCAGTTACAAAGTTTTTTCATAATTGCATTTCAATCATATAATGAAAAACACTTTTCACCAGTGCACATTTCCCACCACCAATGCCCCCAGTTTCCCTTCATTTTTCTCTCACTGTCGCTGTCTTTCTTCTTTTTTTTTTTTTTTTTTTTTTTTTTTTTTTTTTTTTTTTTTTTTTTTTTTTTTTTTTTTTTTTTTTTTTTTTTTTTTTTGGTTTTTGGTTTTTGGGTCACACCTGGCAGTGCTCAGGGGTTATTCCTGGTTCCATGCTCAGAAATTGCTCCTAGCAGGCATGGGGGACCATATGGGACACTGGGATTCAAACCAATGATCTTTTTGCATGAAAGGCAAACGCCTTACCTCCATGCTATCTCCCGGGGCCCCTCTTTCTTCTTTTAGACACTATGGTTTGCAATATTGTTATTGAAAGGATGCAGTTCTTGTCCCGTGATTTTTTCCCCCCAACTATCATTGTCCCTTCTCTGCCCTAACTACTCTCCACCCTCCACCACTATTTGTGGCAAACTTCCTAGCATGGACTGGTCCTTCTGGTCCTTCTCTTCATTGTCTCTGCATATTATTACCATACTATCTTTTTTTTTAATCTATTCCACAAATGAGTACAATCATTCTTTGTCTGTTCTTCTCCCTCTGACTCATTTTGCTCATCATAAGACTCTCCATAGCCATTTATGTAAAAGTAAATTTGGTGACTTTATTTTTTCTAACAGCTGTAGAGTATTTATGTAGATGTGTAGATGTACCATTTTCTTTATCCATTCTTCTGATCTCGGGCATCAATGCAGAGGACTTTTCTGCATTGTGCTTTTGACCTAAGAGGGTATATTCCTATGAGTGGTATTACTGAGTCAAATAAAAACTCAGTTTCTAGTTTTTTTTTTGAAGGAGTATCTGTCTTGTTTTCAAAAAAGGTTGGATCAGTTAACATTCCTACAAGTAGTGAATGAGAGAGTCCCTTTCTCCCCGCATTCAGACCAACACTGGTTATTCTGACATTTTTTGATGTGTGTCTATCTGGTGTGAGATGATATCTCATTGTTGTTTTATTTGCATTTCCCTGATGATCAATGATGTAAGGCTTTTTTTTTTTTTAATGTGCTTTATGGCCATCTGTATTTCTTTTTGAGGAAATGTCTGTTTTTCTTTTTCCATTTTGGGATAAGGTTAGCTTTTTTGTTTTCTTTTTTTGTTGTTTTTTGTTTTTGTTGTTGTTAACAACTTAACAAGATTTAACCCCCTATCAGATTGGGTGAATAGGTAGGTTTTCCCATTACGTGGACAGACTTTACATTCTGGTAACCATTTCCTTGGAGGTGCAGAAGATTTTTAGTTTAATATAGTCACTTTATTTTCTTTGTTTCCACTTAACAGTGTTCCCTTATTAGTGTTTCATCCATGAAGATGCCTTTAGCTTCATTGTCATGGAGTGTTTTGCTTGTGTTCCTCTCTGTACCTTACGGTTCCAGATCTGACCTCAAGGTTTTTAATCCATTTTTATTTTATTTTTGTGCAGGATGTTAACAAGAGGTCTGAGTTCATCTTTTTTTTTTACTTGTAGTTGATCACTTTTCCAAATACCACTTGTTGAAGAGACTTTTCTACCTCCACTTTATATTTTTTGCCTCTTTATAAGTCAGTCTCAGGATATTCAAGTCTATTCCATTGATCTGAGAGTCTGTCTTTGTTCCAGTACCATGCTTTTTTGTTTTGTTTTGGGGACACACCTGGTGGTGCTCAGGGGTTACTCCTGAGTCTGTGCTCAAAAATCGCTCCTCGTGAGGTTGGGGGACCATATGGAATGTCAGGGACTAAACTAGTGTTGGCTGCAAGCAGCACAAATGCAAGCAGCACAAATTACAAATACTGTAATATCACTCTGATCCATCAATACCATTCTTTTTAAAATGATTACTACTTTATTGCACAGTTTGAAGTTGGGGAAAGTGATGTATCCCATCTTTTTTTCCAAGAATTGCTGTAGCTGAACAGCAATAGAGGTGTTTTGTTCCACATGAATTTCAGGAGTGTATGATAAATATCTTCGAAAAATGGCATGGCATATCCTTTTATGGATTGCATTAAAACTGTACAGTATGGCTTCCCTGCTTTCCTGCTTGAGGCAATCAAGAGGACAACTGCGAGCATAATCTCTTCAGGGTCCAGAAGGGTAAGCTGAATCTGCCCAATAAGGTTGGAGGCAGATTCCTACCACGTGTTTGGGCACAAGAGAGCCATTATAAATGGCTGCTGCCTCGTTCCCTGCCTGCTTTCCTCCATGAGACAGCCAAGATGACAACAAACATCTCTTCAGGGTCTAGCACAGGCTAAGCTGACTCCACCTATTAAGGGTAGAGCCAGAGGAGATTGCGCATCTCCTAGCACATGAAACCCACCACAAACATAGTAAAAACCACACTACAAGTGTGGCAACGCAGGACCACACTGCATAGAGAATGGCAGTTCTGATGTACCGAAAAGTACCAACCACCTGGTTAGCCCATCAGATAGGGAGTTCAATGTAGAAATACGGAGGATGTTCAGACAACTCAAGGAAAACATAGAGCTGAACAGGCCACAAAGATAGTTAGAAAACTCCAAGCTGAAGTAAAAGCACTGAAAACGTTGGTAGATGAGGTGAAGGCCTCAGTGAAAAGCCTCTTCTACTGAGTAGCAGTGGCTGAAAACAGAATCAGAGAGCTAGAGGATGAGATGCAGAACAACTCCATATAGCAGAAGAGATTCGAAAAAAACCTGACTTAAAGTAAATGATCAGACAATTGAAAAAATACTCAAAGAATGTGAACAGATGAAAATAGAAGTTTTTGAAAAACTCAACAGAAACAGCATAGGAATCATTGGAGTCCCAGAGACCTAGGAAGAAAATCCCCAAGAAGAATCAACAATCAAGGACATCATTACAGAAAACACCCAGAGCTAAAGATTGCATGCAACCAAATCCTGCATGCCTGAAGAATGCCAGCTAAATGAGACCTGAAGAAAAGTATCCCAAGACACATCCTGTTCACAGCAATGAATCCCACAGATAGGGATAGAATGCTGAGAGCAGCAATATCAAAAAGGGAAATTACATTCAAAGGAGCATGCTTAAGATTTACAGCAGACCCGTCACAAGAAACCCTCAAAGCCAGAAGGCAGTGGTGGGATATAGTGATAAAATTCAACGAAATGAATGCTTCACCTAGAATACTGCACTTAGCCAGACTCACTTTCAGGTTTGAGGAAGTATATATAGTTTCATGGATAAATAGCAGCTCAGAAACTTTACAGACTCAAAACCAGCCTTAAAAGATAAACTGAAAGGTCTACTTTAAGATAAGACAGGCATAAAGACACACCAAACTTCTGCAAAAGGTGGCTCTAGGGGGCCGGGCGGTGGCGCTGGAGATAAGGTGCCTACTTGCCTGCGCTAACCTAGGATGGACCACAGTTCGATCCCCCGGTTCCCCATATGGTCCCCCGTGCCTGCCAGGAGTGACTTCTGAGTGAATAGCCAGGAGTAACCCCTGAGTGTCACCCCTGAGTGGCCCCCCCCCAAAAAAAAAGGTGGCTCTAAATCTCATGACAATTATCTCAGTGTCAATGGGCCAGATGCACCAGCTAAGATGCACAGAGTGGCAGAATGGATCAATAAGCTGAATTTAACATTCTGCTGCCTACAAGAAACACATCTGAATAGTCAAGACAAACACAGACTCAAAATCAAAGTTGCAGTCACACATCAGGAAGAAAGGAAGGGGCCTACATAAATAGCTTATTGATACAGCTTATAAAATTAAAAAACAATCAACAAAATGAATCTAAAATAAGTAGGCAGAAGGAAATAACAAAGCTTAGAGCAGAAATTAGTGAAGTGAAAACCCAAAAATCAAAAGACCAACAAAAGCAAAAGTTACTTTATTTATTGCAAAAATTTATTGAAAAAATAAACATTATTGATAAACCACTGTTATATATGGAAGCCTTTATAATATTTCTCTATAAAATCCCTATCTGCCTGTTGTACCACCAGGACCTTCCAGGTTGGAGGTGTTGTTGAGATCCTAATAAATAGTTTTCAAGCAAGGTACGCAGGGTCTTTTGGGGCAGCTAACTAGCAGGCCCTGGGTTTTTGGAGCTGCTGGTAGGCTGACAAAGGATTCTGCATCCGACCTTGTTGCCTTTTTACCCTCCTGTCTGTGTAGATTATTTACCGCGGATAAATATTACTAAGATCTGGACAAGAACACCAAAAGGCTCACAAGTCTATTATTTATTGTCTCTTTCAAGAACAATTCAAATCTATAGTTCAGTGCCTCACATGCCACCAAAAGTCTGAGGTTTATGAGATGTTTGTTCATTTGTGCCTGGCTCACACGTCTACAGATAAATGTGCAGTATAGGAATACCTCTTTGAATTTTTCAAAGAAGAATTAAGAGATAACAACAAAGTTCATTGCAACAACTTTAATACTAGAAGGATTTTTTGAAGAAAGCATACATATGGAAATTTCCACCAGTACTAATAATACATTTGAAATGTTTTGCTTTTGATGGCAAACGAATTAAAAAATTTGTTAACACTTCAGCGGATTTTCCTTTAGAAGACCTCCATTGAGCAGAATTCACTCCTGAGAATAAAATCAAGATTGAGAAATACAACTTATCAGTTTCAAACCATTATGGTAAAGTTCACTATGGACACTGTACATCATATTGTAGAATTCCTTCAAGACAACACTGGATCAATTTTGATGACAAGAAGATTTATAAAGTCCCTGTTTGGGAGCCATTTGCTGTGTAAGATTTACTCCTAGACTGGAGAAACATTTTGATTACCATTTTAATTTATCTTGTTAGTGATAGGAAATTCACATCATCCTGCTTCAACCATGGAAGTAAATAGGACTCTAAGAATTTATCCATTTCTTTAAGTTTCTGTCATTTTGTGGCATAAAGATTTTCAAAGTAATCTCCTGGGCCGGAGAGATAGCATGGAGGTAAAGCATTTGCCTTACATGCAGAAGGACAGTGATTTGAATCCTGGCATCCCATATAGTCCCCATGCCTGCCAGGGGCAATTTCTGAGCACAGATCCAGGAGTAACCCCTGAACGCTGCCAGGTGTGACCCCCAAAAAAAATTCCTTTGATATTTGTAATATATTTTGTGTTATTTCCCCCTTTCATATCTGGTTTAGTTTTTTAGGACTCGCTCTTTTTGTAAGCCTTGCTAGTGGTTTATTGATGTTTATTATTTTCTTTTCTTACATATATTAAACATAATTCTAATTAAAAAATCCAAAATCAGGGCCAGAGAGATAGCATGGAGGTAAGGCGTTTGCCTTTCATGCAAAAGGTCATTGGTTTGAATTCCAGAGTCCCATATGGTCCCCCGAGCCTGCCAGGAGTGATTTTTGAGCCTAGAGCCAGGAGGAACCCCTGAGCGCTGCTGGGTGTGACCCAGAAAACAAAAACAAAAAAACAAAAAAAAGATCCAAAATCATGATTAGGATCCTCAGAGAAATTTAAGATTTTATATGGTGAAGAAATTGTATGACAGAAAGCAAAGTTAATTCAAGCTTACTAGATAAATATCATCTATCTGCAAATATCACCTACTATTATCCTTTATATTCCATCATTTTTAAAATGTATTTAAAGAAATTTTTTACATAGTTGACACAATTGATCATAATACACTTGTTTCAGGAAGAACAAAGGCAAAGTTATTTTAGAAAAATAGAAAAACTACTGTGAGATGGAAGAGAAAGAAAATGTTAAGAGCAAGTATATTTTTGAAAATCATTGAATCACTAATTAAATCATTAAAGGCCTAGCAGAAGGTTAATAAGATTTTTCTTATTTTTTTTAAGGATAAGAGTTAAAGAAATATAATAAAAATGGTGTTAGAGTGGCAATTGTTGTTTGTATGGGGGACATGGAAAGAAAAAGCCTTGGCGTAAATATGAGGAGACCTTACCCCTGAAGTTTTCTGGCATAAGACCAACTCTAGGCTTCAGGCATATAAGGTTGTCCAGCCCAAGTAGTGCCAATACCCCCCTCCACTGCACAGTCACTGTTGTTGGTGTCAGGTTTCTGTAGTTAAAGATCCTGGAATCTGGGGCCGGGCGGTGGCGCTGCAGGTAAGGTGCCTGCCTTACCGCGCTAGCCTTGGACGGACCACGGTTCGATCCCCCGGTTCCCATATGGTCCCCCAGGCCAGGGGTGACTTCTGAGCTCATAGCCAGGAGTAACCCCTGAGCGTCACCGGGTGTGGCCCAAAAACCAAAAAAAAAAAAAAAAAAAAAAAAAAAGATCCTGGAATCTGCATATCTTACATCAAAGTTAGGATGATGGGGAGCATTCTCAAGTTTCACCTCATAAGCAGAGGGCAATTTGGAGAATCCTGCCCTCAAAACAGGTTGTTGTTGTTGTTGTTGTTGTTGTTAAGTCTTCTGAGTGTTAAGGGAACTCTCTTTGGGGTAGGTTGATGCCAGGGGCAGCTATAGGGTCTTCCCTGGTAGAGGATTGCTCCCAGGAGGTGATATTATAGACAACCATGGTTGTTTCATAGATGGCATCCCTAATTCAGGGGTGAATGGACAATGCCCTTTCTTCTGAGGCCTGAGCCAGATCATTATGACAATGTTCAAGCTATAAGGTCCCACTGCATAACAAGATTTGTGTGTTCTTATTTCTATTAGATAAGAACTGTTTGAATGTATAGTATTTTCCCATTTTAATGTGTATGAAAAAGAGGAACAATGCCACATAGCACTGTTGGTGCATATGGGGCCACTGGAACAAATCCCACAATCCCAATAACCTGGTTCAAACATAAGCTCTAAACCAGGGACTCTTCTACCAGAATTCCTTATTGAACAGATCACAAAGAGAAGAACAGATAAAAGAGTGGGGAAAATCGTCACTGTATAAGAGAATATTCAGTAAGGATTAGAGCTATTAAGGGAATACATATAACCACCACCAACAAAAAAAAGATGCTTCTTTGTATGCCATTTTTTTTAATCTGGCTGCTTTCTGTATTCTGTCTATAGTTTTTATCACTGTGATTAGCATGTGTTTTTAGGTGCTTTTATTTGGGTCTCTTTTAGCTTATATTCTTCAGGCATCCAGGAAATGGACCCATGTTCTGGGAACTTTTCAGTAATGATGTCTTTGACATGCTTCTTCGTAGGTGTTTTCTTCCTGGCTCTTGGATCCCCAATGATTCTTATGTTGTTTCTGTTGAATTTATCCCAAATTTTATTGTTGTTTGTTATCTTATTTTTATTTTTGCATGTTATTTTATCTTATTTTAAGACTCTTTTTCCATCTTCTGTTGTCTGTAGGTGTTATGCATCTCATATTTGAGCTTACTAATTCTATCCTCAGCAGCTGTTACTCTGCTTATCAGTCTTTGTAATGAGTTTTCTGTTTTGCCTACAAAGTTTTTCAGATCTGATTTTTATTTGAAATTTTTTCTTTCATAGTTCCCTGAACATCCTCAACATTTCTTTTCTGAAGTTCTTATCAAAGAGGCTATACAGGTGTTTGGTATTATTAGGTCTTCAAAGCTACCCTCTTCATGCACTAAATGTGGTGGGTTTCTGCAATGCTTTACCACCTTGCAGTGTGGTGATGTTTTATTTGTGTTGTGGTTGTATTTATTGACAAGAAGAAATGCATGGCCACTGAACAAAGTGCAGTAACTTTGCTTAGAGCAATCTTAGTATGAAATGGCTCTTTTGAATCAAAGAGGTCATCATTTCTAGACTATTTTGTCTCCCTCTGTATCTTGGGACTGTGTAGCTAAGCACTTTCATGTTTATTATTTCCAATATGTATTGAAAATGGCTATTTGTGGTCTCTTCTGTTTTCATACAAACTTCATTACTGACGTTTTTGGTTCTGAAGAATGTCACCTAACTTTGAATAAGGATTACACTGGATATATAAAATAGCTTAGGATAGTTATGTCAATCATATTTATTCTTTCAATCCATGAACATGGAATATTTTTCTAAGGTCCTCTATTTTTTCATAAGTAATTAAAATTTTTTTTGTTTGTTTTTGGGCCACACCCAGCGGTGCTCAGGGGTTACTCCTGGCTGTCTGCTCAGAAATAGCTCCTGGCAGGCATGGGGGACCATATGGGACACCGGATTCGAACCAACCACCTTTGGTCCTGGATCGGCTGCTTGCAAGGCAAACGCTGCTGTGCTATCTCTCCGGGCCCAAGTAATTTAAAATTTTGGTATAGATCCTCCCACATCTTTATAAAGTTGATTCCTAGATACTTGGTGTTTTTTGGATACAGTTTCAAATGAGATAGATCCCTTCATCTTTTTTTTCTTTGAATTCAATTTTTTGCACATAAGAATGCAACCAATTTTGGGGGCCACACCTGGCCACGCCCAGGGTTCTGGGTCTACACTCAGAATCTGTCACTCCTGGCAGGCTTGGGGATCATATCAGGGATCAAACCTGAGTTGACAATGCTCAATGCAATTTTCACTACCCACTGTACTATTGCTCCAGTCCCTGTCGCTCCATTTTTGACAATGGTTATATTTGACCTTTGATATCACTGTGTTATGATCCTCTGTATGCTGTTCTATTAGTGTGGCGTGGTATTTTATTTTTAACTCCTTCAGCTCCTTACCTTGGATCAGTTCATCTTTCTGTTGGTTGAATTTTTGTTTCAATGATTACTTTATTTCTATGGCTCTTGTGTGGGGGATTGGTTTAAGTTTTTAAAATTTAAGATTGGATGAGGTTCATGACTTTATTTCAGCTTTATGATATGCCATGACTAGTGTATCTGTCTGCCAGAGCAAATGAACTCCTTTGCTTCATTATTGTTCTTAAAGATTCGTGGGTGCTGTGATTTGAGCTGCAGGTTCCTCATTGTCTGAGATCTGAACTACTTTTTAATATTTCATTGAATGATTATTCCTCATAATCTTTTAATTTAATAATATCTTTATTCTAAGTTTCTATTTTATTTTTCATGCAGCTAAATATTAATATTGCTTGCATAAGAGCAGTAATGGAAATGTTTGAGGGAAGATATAATAAAAAGTCTCACTTAGAGTTAGGTTAAGGAGATGGAATTGTCAAGTGGTCACATTAACATCTGTGCAATTTTGGGTTCAAGAGACAGGTAGTGGTATCGGAGAAGTCTAGGGAAACTAGGGAGTAGTCATCGACGGTACATGGACTGTGGGGTAGGAGGAGGGTCATGCCCTTGCTGCACCGAGATGACGAAAGTGACTGGTACCAGTCTTATGGATCTGTCCGAGCATGCAGTGGGTTTGAAAAGTTGTCAGCATCATAGGAGTGGTCCAGGTAAGCCCGGGAGCAGTCACCAATGGCAGGGGCAGAAGAAGAGGGTTAGAGCCTTGAAATAACTGCAAGTATCGATATACTAGTTTCTCAAAGAAAAAAGAAATTTGTTTTTTTATTTTTTTATTTTTCAGAAGTGGCTGGATGCAAACAAACCAATAAGGAAGCAGCTAAAGAGTGAGTATATATGTTATTTTATGTTTTATGTTATGCTTTATAAAGGATTGCTTTAATTCGATTAATTAGAATTGCTTTTATTCATTCTAGGAGGATCGCCTTACAGTTTGAACTTTAGAGTCAAGTTTTTTGTAAGTGACCCCAACAAGTTACAAGAAGAATATACAAGGTGGGCTTATGGAACACATGTTTTTCTTAAAATATTGTAAAAAGTACAATGAAAATTTGAAATTAAGAAGGCAAGTTTTAGGGGACCCAGAAAGGAAAAAAAATAGAAGGCAAGTTTTAATGATGCTGTTTTTCCAAGGTTAGCAGGCAATACACAGAATGATTTGTAGATGTATCATGAAAATAATTTTCCTTTTCTTTGGATGGCTAGGAATATTTTAGAAGATTAGAATTCAGTAACACTCCATCTCTTTGCCATACAGATAATAAAATTATTTTTGTGAAAAAGTACTGAGAAGCACTGTTGTAATTCATCGAGGTGATCATTTGTTGCTATACGTATATCCAAAGGATGCTGCAAAGTGACAATTGTGTTTGCCTTTTATATTTAAAAGCAATTCCAAAGGACTGGACCAGTCAACATTCCCACAGAAAAGGCACCTGCACTTTTTTGTTCATTGCAGCACTATTCACAATAGCCAGAATCTAGAAGCATTCCAAATGCACAAGAACAGATGAGTAGAGTAGAAAAGAAACTGTAGTACATCTACAAATTGGAATGATACACAGCTACTAGGGAAAAACATGAAATTTGCTTGTAGATTTGGATAGATATTGAGAGTATTGTGTCAAGTGCAATGAATCAGAGAGTTATGGATTTTGAATAACCACTTTTGCTTGTGGGATATTTAAAAATAAAAAAATAATATAGTAAAAATACACAAAAACAATAGACATGAGGGCCAGGAGGGCTAGTCTATGGTAGTAAACTTGCCACAAATAGGTGTGGAATGCAGTTACAGCAGAGAAGGAAGCATTGTGATAATGTTAGTTGGAAATGATCATTCTAAACAAGAACTGGGTGCTGAAAGGAGGTAAATTTTATACCTTATTGTATTACATATATAATATATATTATTATATTCCTCAGTAAAAATATTGCAACTAACAATTTTTTTTGTGTGTGGATTTTGGGTCACACCTGGCAGTGCTCAGGGGTTACTCCTGGCTCCATGCTCAGAAATTGCTCCTGGCAGGCACGGGGGACCATATGGGGCACCGGAATTCTAACCGATGACCTTTTGCATGAAAGGCAAACGCCTTACCTCCATGCTACCTCCCGGACCCCAACAATTTTTAAAAATAAAAGGACAACGTTTAATCCCCTAAACATGAAGCACACACTCTACTTTTTGGCTGATATAGAGCTCACACTGTACTTTCCTCTAACCTGATTGGTTGAGACACACCTAAAGTAAAGTGAGATACTTCTTCCCACTTCCTCCCACAGTGGCTCTTGGAAAATTTTTTGTAAGTTCTACTTGTTGGGGATCCGACCTCACGAATGACATCCTTAGTATCTTCATAGAAGAGAATATAAAACACAAAATATGTAACACTCTGTGTTTAGAGATAATAGTGAATATGCATCTTTTCAAAATTTTTTCTTCCCTGATTTTAAACAAAAAGTAAAAGTATATAAAGAATGTAGGCAGAGCATGTTCCAACATTTTAAGTTTATTTTTCAATAAATTTTTCACATTCAGAAGTGCTCAGGGCTTTTTCCTGCTTTTGCTCTCTAGAATCCTGGCCATGCTTTCTGAATTGTATGACATGCCACCACTTGAACAGAGGCCAGCCACATGAAATGCAAGTGCCCTGCCCACTGCACTATTTCTCCAGTCTTCATGGTCCAATTTTTAAATACTTAATTTTAATGTCTATTTCATTTTGTTGTTCTACTTGACAAAGTATACATTAGAATGAGCCAGATAAGCATTTTTTATTTATTTTTTGAATGCTGGATGGAAAAAAATAGTAGAAATAGGGGAATAATCACATTTAACCACCTTAAAAGTAACTTACAGGCTTGAAAATAGTACTGCAGTGATAGCATATAAATATATGCCCAGCTAATTTCAAGCCCAGTTACTACTTGGCCTCCCAAACATCTCAGGTAAACCCTAGGAGTAATCTAAACACTGCCACATCCTTAGGCCCTTACATTAAACTGTCAGCCAGATGAACTAATTGTTGCTGAGTATTTCCCCAAATCCCATGGGCACTGTTTCAGTGATATCCCCCCTCTCCCCTAAAAATAATTTGAATAACCTTATTAATTGCTTGAAATAATTATGATATATGATACATATATCATAGTTGATATATGTATATTAAATTATAAGCCTCACAGAAAGATTATATATTTCATTAATACATGAAGCCAGGATCTTTGTATGAGTTTTAAAAAGATTTTTTCATTATATATCTGATTCTTTTATTAAGGAAAAATAAAAATATTATTATAAATTCCAATGTTCAAATACAAGAATTTATGTTAAGTCATATTTAGAATTATTCTGAAAAATAAGGTGCCAAATTAAAAATCCTTACTCATCATTAACTTTGATTAAGGCTTCTTAAACTTTTTCCACTTGAGACCCCTTTTCTTAGAAAAATGTTTACAAGATTCTGAGATTATTAAAAAAAAAAGTATACAAATCAAACACTCTTAATAAATAATAAATTTTAAACAATTTTTTCATGGGTGACCCCCCTCACCTCATTATTGTTATACTACCCATAGTTTTAAAAGCTTGGACTTAGATAAGGTGTCAGTATGTCATTGTGTAGGATATGTAATCTCAACTATATAATGACCTTTCTATCTAATTGTAAGTAAAATTGTTTCCCTCAAGGCCGGAACATTAGTACAGAGGGTAGGGTACGTTGCCTTGCATGTAGCCACTCAAATTCAATCCTTAGCACCATATATGGTCCTGTCAGTCTGCCAGGAGTGATCCCTGAGTACAGAGTCTACAGAGTCAGGAATAATCCCTGAACACTGCTGGGTATGGCCCCCAAATAAAAATAAAAGCTTTTAATTTCTAATTATTAAACCAAGATGGGGCTGGTAGGACTGTTATTTTAGATTGAATAGATGATATATGTATATTAAATTATAAGCCTCACAGAAAGATTATATGTTTCATTAATACATGAAGCCAGGATCTTTTTATGAGTTTTAAAAAGATTTTTCCATTATATCTGATTCTTTGAAAACCTTAGTTATAATCTTAGATAATTTGAATATTGTTATGAAATTCTTTGTAGGGTGAAGTAAGTCTTCCAAATTCTCTGTTTAAGCATTTAAAGCACAGAATGCTGGTTTTCTGCCATTATTTTTCAGCATAGGTGAATTTATCTAAGCTTGACATATTCATGGGTTTTTGCTTTGCCATTAGCAATGAAAAATGGGCAAAATCATCTTGTAAGTGGCTTTAACCTAGTTATAGTTTATTGTTTTGATAGGAAATTGTGTTCTTAGAAATTCTAATAGCAGGGTTGCTTAATGTCCCTTTTTTCCTAACAATAGAATGTTTTTTAAAAAATTTTTTTATGTTAGGTACTGTGATCTATAATACTACTAATGGTAGTATTCATCCATAAAGCATTCCAACACTACACTGCCCCACCAGAGTATCTACCTCTATCTACCACTGTCCCATTGCTCCCCACTTCTCGAGTCATTTTATCCCCATACTATAGTAAACTTCCTACTGAAGATGAGTTCTTAGGTAAAACTTTCTTAACTCTAGGCCAGAGTGATAGTACACTGGGTTGTATGTACTTGATAGTACACTTGCTTTGTATGCAGCTGAGCCAAGTTTGATTCCTGGAACCTCATATGGTTCCCTGAGCACTACCAAGAATGATCCCCACAGGTAGAGCCAGTACACCTGAGCACCAGCAGGTGTCATCCACAAACTAACAAATAAGTTTTCTTAACTCCAGTGAAATAGGAAGATGCTTTGCTATAATTCATAGCTTCTATCTAGTAAGTTTAGGCATATGTGTACATCTGATTTGCTACCTTAACAGAAATATTTTTTATTGAATCACTATGAATTAAAAAATTAAAAAGTTATGATTGAGTTTCAGATATACATTGTTACAAAACCAATCTCTTCACCAGTGCCTATTTCCCTTCACCACTGTCCCCAGTTTCCCTCCTGTTCCCCACCATCCCATCTTTGTGGCAGGAACTTTTCCTCCTCCTCCATTGTCCTAATGTTTTTTTCCTTAATGTCACTTTTGAGGTGGTGTCACTCGTGGCTCTGTGCTCAGAAATTGCTCCTGGCAATTATGGGGGGACCATATGGGATGCTGGGAATCGAAACCAGGTCTGTCCCAAGTTGGCTATGTGCAAGGCAAACGTCCTACCACTGTGCTCTCTCTCTGGCCCCCTAAAATCACTCTTCTACCCCTCCCAGTGACAATCTTCCTAGTGAAAACCAGTGCTCCTGTTCTTCGTTTCTTTTTTTTGTTTTGTTTTCGTTTTGGGACTGCACATGGCAGCACTCGGGTTACTCCTGGCTTTGTGCACAGAAGTTATCCTGGCAGGTTTGGGGTACTATATGGGATGCCAGAATCGAACCCAGGTTGACTGTGTGCAAAGTAGACTCTCCACCCACTTTGCTATTACTCTGTTAATGGCCCTGCTCTTTGTTACTAATGCCATTGAGTATTTGATATTTCCCTAGGATGTTTCTTTGCATGAACAATATCATTCTGAATCTGTTTCTCTCCCTCTTGTTGATTTCATGCAAAATGATCGTCTCTAGATCCATCCATGTTACAGCAAATTACATGACTTTATCTTTTTTACAGCAAAGTAGTATTCCATTGTGTATATGTACCATAGTTTCTTTTTCCAGTCATCTGTCAAAAAGGTTTTTATTTTTTTACTATAAATCTCTAGTGCATTGCTACTGTCAGCTCTCCTACATCTCTGACTCAAACTTTCCTTTAGAGTATTTCTTTTTTTGGTTCTGAACCTCTTAAAAGTCCTGAGTCTTTAGAGACCAAGAGATAGTACAGCGGGTAAGGTGAATGAATGAATGCCTTTTATGCAATGTCATGACCCAGTTTCAATCTCTGAGACCCCAGAAGGTACCCCATGCACCTACCAGGAGTGTTCCCTTAGTCCCGCTTCATGTGGTCCCAGAACAAACACATACAAAATAAGTCTTGTTTTGTTTATTTTTTTAACTTTCTTTAAAAGGCAAATTAGAGTTGTTTTTGTTTTAAATTAATTTATGTAGAAAGATGTAAGGAGAGAAAAAGAAGGAAAGTATTTGTTCAAGAGAGAACACAGGCTTTACCAGAGGAGATAAGCAAGCAAAATACATGTACAAACAAGAACATGAGCTTGAAGAGCAAGCCAAAAGTCTTATTTTTTTTAACAGCTAGTGGACAACTTATTTAAGACTATAATTTCATATATCAAGGAATTTTTAAAATCTGATATATTTATGAAAACTTATTTTAAGTATTATGCTAATATTTTAATTTTAAGCAAATAATATTTAAATATGTTATTTGTTAAGGTTATTTTGTTTTATTAATTCTATGAGTATGCATTATAATTTCAATAAATGCTAACTATCGTTTTCTTTTTAAGGTACCAGTACTTTTTGCAAATTAAGCAAGACATTCTAACTGGAAGGTGGGTCATGTTAAATTTTAGTAAGGGCTTTTAAAATACTCGATCCTTTATCAACTAATTAATGACTGTCGCAAATAAATTATCTACTGAAAACTGCTTCTATGTAGGGGCTAAAGTGCTAGCACAGTGGTAGGGGGTTTACCTTGCGCACAGCTGACCCAGCTCGGACTTTGGTTCGATCCTGGATGTCCCATATGATCCCCTGAGCCAGGAGTGATTTCTTAGCGTATAGCCAGGAGTAACCCCTTAGCGTCACTGGGTGTGGCCCAAACAAAAATGAGAAATGCTTTTGTGTAGCCTGGATCCCTTTGATTGATACCATATGTACTTGAGTATAAGCTGAGTTTTTTGCCAAAAAATTTGTGCTGAAAGCCCCAAGCTCAGCTTATACTCAGGTCATACAGGTTATTTGATTCGGTATGCACGAACCGAATCAAATGCATGTAGTCTCTAGTCATCTTCTGCCATCTGCTGGAGGGGGAGGGGGCGGTGCTTCAGCTCAGTCCACAAGTCACAGCTAAGCTGAAGAGATGCCACTTGAACTATTTAATCCACAATATTCAGTAGTACATTTAATTAAGTGAAAAATTCATTTAAGGCAGTAAAGTCAAGTAAATAAATGTTTATAAATCCTGAATCCTTATAATCAGGGGTTTTGGAATATAAAAATTTAGGATTTTTACCCATTTATTTACAATGCTTTACTGTCTTAAATGGTTTATTCACTGTATTAAAGTTGCCATTGAATACTATGGATTAATGTGGTATGTTAATGGTATACAGTATATCAGAAAATCATGGATTATAAATGTAATCATGTATTTATTTACTTATTTACTGACTCCTCAACTATTGTAATTGTTTTGGGTGTATATTTTATTTTTGAAACTTACTGCTGCTGCATTTTCCACCTCAGTTTATACTCGAGTCACTAAGTTTTCCCAGTTTTTAGGGTAAAATTGAGGGGGTCATTTTACTCGGGTCAGCTTATACACGGGTATATAGGTAATCTAAGTTCTTTACTTCATGTTGACATAAAAGTTTTATTAAAATTTGACACGTAGGGCTGGAGTGGTGACGTGGAGTAATAAGGCGTCTGCCTTGCCTGCGCTATCCTAGGACGAACCACAGTTCGATCCACTGGCATCCCATATGGTCCCCCAAGCCAGGAACAATTTCTTAGCGCATAGTCAGGAATAACCAACCGCATCCCATATGGTCTCCCAAGCCAGGAACGATTTCTTTCATTTTTTTTTTTTTTTTTTTGGTTTTTGGGCCACACCCAGTGATGCTCAGGGGTTACTCCTGGCTATGCACTCAGAAGTCACTCCTGGCTTGGGGGACCATATGGGAAACCGGGGGATCGAACCGTGGTCCATTCCTAGTCTAGCACAGGCAAGGCAGGCACCTTACCTCCAGCGCCACAACCCGGCCCCCAAAAGCATGATTCAATTTTTTGGGAAGGAACGATTTCTTAGCACATAGTCAGGAATAACCAACCCCTGAGCATCACTGGGTATGATCCAAAAAAAAAAAACTTGACACATGGGACTGGAGCAGTGGCACAAGCGGTAAGTTAACCCCTGAGCATCACTGGTTGTGGCCGAAAAACAAAAAAAGCAAAACAAACAAACTTGACATGTGATTAGTATAAATTATACTGTTTCTGAAATTAGTGCAATATATTTCCTGTTTTGTTTTTATTAGATTACCCTGTCCTTATAATACTGCTGCCCTTTTGGCTTCATTTGCTGTTCAATGTAAGTATCAATGTATACTTGGTGTTAATTTGGTGTGGAATTGCATATGATTGCAAGGTCTTTGCTGATAATACTGTGCTATTAATGTTTGCATTCTTTAAGCATGTCATACAGAAAAATGTGACTGCAGAGGAAATGAAGTATCCTGATTAACAGTTTCTTCAGTTCCTATAAAAAAGGACTTATTTTCTGAAATAGTTTGAGACCTAAAGAATGTTAAATGCATTATTATAGCTTCTTAATTATAAAATCAATAATTACTCTGATGTTAGCATAGATAGGAACATTAGAAATAGAACTATAATTAGAAATAAGTTTATTTCCTGAAATATTTTCCCCTTCCTTTTATTTTGTTGTTCTTACTAGATTAATCGAATGTTTCCTACTTGGTTATATTGTAATGTATAATACGCCACCTGGAATTGCACTTTATTATGAGCCAGTACAAGTAGTATTAAGCTCATGAAGCACTGAACTGTATCTTGGGGCTTGTTTTCAGAATGTAATGAGTATGATGACATAATTGAATTAACTGAAGAACTGAAAAATACCAGAGAGACAGTATAAGTGTTGAGGAGTACAGGTGTGAAGGGAAAAGGAACTTACATGCATTTGGCCCTTTTTTGATCAGATATGGTCTTGAATACTGGTAGGAGTGAACCCGGAGTACTTCTAGGTATGGCCCATGCCTGCCCATACTCCTCCCCTCCAAAAAATGAATAAAGAACTGGGAGATAGATAGGTCAAAGGGTGAGCTAGTGTACATGGAATTTGTGTGTGAGACTTGGGTTTGATTCCTGCCACTGTTTGTTCTCCTAAGTACATAGTTGGAAATGACCCCTGAGCAATGTTGGAAGTGCTACCAAAGGAAACTCCCCCTACAAATGGAAAAAAATATGTTTATATTAAAGCGTGAATTTTTTTTTCCATTCATTAGCTGAACTCGGAGACTACATTCAGTCAGAAAACTTGCCAGGCTACCTCTCAGATTATTCTTTCATTCCTAATCAACCTCAAGATTTTGAAAAAGAAATTGCAAAACTACATCAGCAACATACGTAAGAATTTATCTACTTTTCTGCTTACTTGGTAAAACTTTGGTTTTCTTTTTTTTTTTTTTTTTTGCAATCAGTAGCGTTAAGTTTATTGACCCAGAGTTTGTGGGTCCACCTGGTTTTCTTAACTTTTTTTTTTACTGATGAATTCTATATAAAATATTTAATGAAGAAATAGCAGAAAATTTAAGGAAGTTTCAGACTGCTAAAAGGAATCAGTGCTTACTTCATTTAATTAGGCTAAAAGATTTTGTCAGACCCTTAAATGGCTTCTTTCAAATTATTTCTAAAATGATTTTTGTAACTACCGGTACTTAACATAGAAGTTGCTATTACAGAAAGATGATTGACATAAAAAGTAAGCTAAAATATCTTTGCTTATTACATAGAATTTATTAAGTTTATTTTAAGTTCTTGTAAGAACCATAAAGCTATATGTAGACAGATTCATTTGTTATTAAATAAAGTTGCTAATTTTAAGGAGTATTTTTAGAATAACAATAGTATCTCACACGGCTACAGATAACCCTTTTTTAAGTTTTTATTTGTGTGACTTTACTTAATTATTTTTTACTAATGAACCAAGAAGGGAAAAGGAACTTTATATAGTATTAAATTAGTGAGTAACTTTTAAATAGTACTGTTTTATTCATAAAAATATTCAACATTGGGGCCCGGGAGATAGCATGGAGGCAAGGCGTCTGCCTTTCATGCAAAAGGTCATCGGTTCAAATCCCGGTGCCTCATATGGTCCCCCGTGCCTGCCAGGAGCAATTTCTGAGCATGGAGCCAGGAGTAACCCCTGAGCACTGCCGGGTGTGACCCAAAAAAACAAACAAACAAAAAAAAAATTCAACATTGATATTTTGTGAGTTTTTCAAGAACAGAACTATTACCTGTACTTTGATGTAAATGTAATATTGGTTATTAGTTCAAAGGACAGTGTTCCTTTAACATGCAATTCAAAATAGTTTGAAGTAACTAGGGCACTGATTTATAATGGTTTAGATGCAGTGGTCCTCAAGCTTTTTAAATGGGGTGGGGGGTGTTTCACTGTCCCTCAGACCACTGAAGAGCCAGACTACAGTAAAAACAAAAACTATGAGACAAATTCCTATGCATACTGCATATATCTTATTTTGAAGTGAAGAAACAAAATGGGAACAAATACAATATATGACCCACAGGATGTAGTTTGATGATCACTGGCTATATGAACTGATAGCCAGGCTGCTTGATTTGAAATTATGATTCAAGTTGCTCTGTTTTTGTCTAGTTTTTCTATGTAAGTAGAGATGTGCTTCTAGAATTACTATGTTTTATGTGAATATATACGCAACCTATAATATTCCCTCACACTTTTAATAACTGAGTAGCTTCTCTTATTTAGGCAATTTAGTTTCATTTGATGATAGCTCATATATCTAAAACATGTTGGCAGGCTATAGCATAATGCTTATATTTGTATAAGCCATAAATGAAAAATGATTTGGACTTGTTTGTTTTTTGGACCACACTGGTAGTTGCTAAGAAATTTCTGTCAGTGTTCAGGGATAATTTCTCCTTTTTTTTTTTCAGAACAGTTTATTTATTGATTACTTTTTGGGCCACACTCAGTGATGCTCAAGGGTTAATCCTGGCTCTGCTCAGAAATTGCTCCGGGCAAGCTCAGAGCAACCATATGGGATGCTAGGAAATGAACCGGGTCATTCCGAGTCTGCTGCATGCAAGGCAAATGCCTTACCACTGTGCTATCTCTCTAACCCCAGGGATAATTTTTTTAGTTTTTGGGTCATACCCGGCAGTGCTCAGGGGTTACTCCTGGCTCTATGCTCAGAAATGGCTCCTGGCAGGCGCAGGGAACCATTTGGGATGCCAGGATTTGAACCACCATCCTTGTGCATCCAAGGCAAATGCCCTACCTCTATGCTATCTCTCCAGCCCCCCAGGGACAATTTCTGATGTTACTTAGGGGATGTATGGTCTGGATAAATAAATAAGGTCATTCCACACACAAAGAATGCACTTCAGCCCCTGAGCCAAATGCATGTTACCTGTGACTGCCTTTTTTTTCCCCTTTGGTTTATTTTATTTTTTTAATATAAAATCTGAAAGCGCCATGATTACAAGCATGATTGTAGTTGGGACCTGTGACTGCTTTTACAAAAAAATAGTATTAAGGATTTGCAACTATTCATCTACCTATTACCTGTGATTGATTTAACAACAACAACAAAAAATGTGTTAAAGATCTCCAACAGGGACATTATGTCCTGAAAAACATATTGTCCTGGCCCTTTTCAGTAAGAATTTATGACCCCAGACCTAAAATAAGTGAGAATTTTTAAAAATTTACCTAACGTGGGAAGGATGTATCTTGTTCTATTGATAATAAAAATTTTACATATAGCATATCTGACAAAGGTTTAAAGATAAATCAAGGTGGCGGGAGCAATAGTACAACAGGTAGGGGTCTTGCCTACATGCATCAAACTCTGGTTTGATTCTGACACTCAGAATGGTCCCCAAATTCCATGAGTGAACCCTAAGCACAGTGTGAAAGGAAGGAAGAAGGAAGGGATTGATGAAGGGAGGAAGGAAATAAAGGAAAGAGGGAAGAAGGATGGGAGGGAGGAAGGAACAAAAGGAAAAAAGAAAGAAGAGAGGATCACTCCTAGGGACACTCAGCCAACTCAGCCAATTCGGAAATCAGGCCTAGTGATGTTCAGTACTACCAGGGTCACCCAGTGGAACTGGATAGTAGAGGGGGATCTTTGAGGGCCCCTCCCCTCCAGCCGTGCTCAAGGAACATGTGTGGTATTAGCCCTAGCCCGTATTAGCCCTGTATTGTAATTCAACAAAAACGAAATAACTTTGCCAAGATGATAAAAACACATTTTGTGTTTCTTTAAAATCAATACCTATTTGTACACCATATTATATACTGTGGTCTCTCCAGACCTCTGCTTTATAGGCTGTCTGAGAACCACAAGTACTTTTAGAAGCCAATATGTTATATTGACCAAATATTTAAAAATAACTTTTTAAACATATTTTTAAAAGAGTTTGACTTTTGTATTGACCACAAGAACAGGTAGAAGGCTTTTAAAACCTGTGCAATGTTGTAGTTCTGGAAAATAGAAAATATATTGGAAATAAATTTGTGTTGCTAAATGTACACTTCCAAAGCTTCCAAAGAAGCTGTTACCATATTGATGTAAGAGGAGTTTTAGTACCTAGTGCTTTATAGAATTAGAATGCTGAAGTTATTGCAGTTAAATAGCCTTTTTCAAAACTGGCCATATTTGTGACTGATGTAATTTTTAACTTTTTGATATCTTTTTAGAGGCTTATCTCCTGCAGAAGCTGAATTTAATTACCTGAATACAGCACGTACCTTAGAACTCTATGGAGTTGAATTCCACTATGCAAGAGTAAGTGAACAGCATTAATTACTTTGTTATTTAATTAAGCTCCATTACTCAGTATGGATTGGGGATGGTGGTTGTTTGTTTTTAGACAATTCCTATGGGGCAAAAGGATTGACCCTGGGTTGACCATGTGCAAGGAAGCACCTACCTGCTAACTGACACTTTGGCCCCTCAGTATGGCTCTCATTTAATGCCCTGACAGAATCTGGCCACAAATAAGATAGCTGCACTAAACGTTTTCTGAGTATAATTTCATAGTTACTTATATCTTGATATCTGATAAGAATAGTTGAAGTCGGGGCTAGAGGGATAGCACAGCGGTAGGTGTTTGCCTTGCACACAGTCAATCCAGGACAGATGGTTCGAATCCCAGCATCCCATATGGTACCCTGTGCCTGCCAGAAGCCATTTTTTAAGTGCAGAGCAAAGAGTAACTCTTGAGCACTGCCGGATGTGACCTCCCCCCCC
>PVKC010003257.1:0-39770 GCA_004027635.1 Crocidura indochinensis
GAGGAAGGGAGGGGAGAGAAGGGAAGGGAAGGAAAGGGAGAGAGGAAGGGAAGGTAGAAAGGAAGGGAAGGGAGGGAAGGAGGGAGGGAAGGGAGGAAGAGAGGGTTGGAAGGAGAAAGTGAAGGGAGGAAAGGAAGGAAGGGAAGGGAGGGAGGAAGGGGAGGAAGGGAAGAGGAAAGGGAGGAAGGGAAGGGAGGGAGGGCGGAGAGAGGGAGGGCGGGCAAAGGAGATAGATGCCAGATTTCCAGGATCAAATCCCTCTTGATGAAGTTTGGCTGATATTGGTGGACAGATAAAGTCTTGCTATAAAAAGGCTGCTTCCACTACCTTGTGAGACATAATAACTCTTTTTCTGGCATAGGCACACCAAACGGAGGTATCCTGCACATAACAGGAGCTGTTCTCAGTTTTGTTCCTCATTCTTGAATCTGTTCTGGAGGAACAAATCAGTTTGCTGGTTGAATCAATCTCCTAATTTGGGGAGGGAGGTTCTAAACAATGCCTGATCAGTCTCTCAGACCTAACAGAATTCACTGTGACTCAACATTCCTCTTCCTCTTCATAATTCTTCTCCTCTTCCTTTTGTTTGTTTTGGAGCTACCCCAGTGGTTCTCAGGTCCACTCCTGACTGCACTCAGAATTCTGGTAGGACTCAGGGCTATATGTGGGGCCAGAAATTGAACCTGAGTCAAGATAAATGCCCTACCCCCCTGTACTACTACTGCAGTCTCTCTATATTTCTCCTTAGAAGTTTACATTTGCACTTGTTAATTTTTCCTTATCCTGATAGACCAGTCCAGCTCTGGTCTATCACTTCTAACCTCTCTCAAGGGAATATTTGTCAAATATTCCTCATCTGTCTCCTTCAGGCTGCTAGTCAGCTTGGTTCATGTTTCAGGTTATATGTTACCAACTTTGTTTCATTGCATTTGCCAGTGATGGAACAGCTCTCTATTGCTCTCAAATGGAGCCAAGCTCTGGGCATAATTTCAATTCAAGTTCTATAATGACCACCTGCTTCTCAGAAAAGGGAGTTTGGTGGAAGGTTTTATGAGTTGCTATTTTGAAAGAAATGAGGATCATGGGACAATTTTTCTAGAAAAGATTCCCATCCACTACTCCTGGCACAAATCAGTCATCCAGGCATGAAGCCCTTTCCTTAGCATCATAGGAGCTGAGATGGGTCCTGGAACACCATGAACAACAATGTTGCTTACTCACTGTTGGAATAAGTGACCAGAATTTCTCCTGCAATAGCTTTCCAATTCTTTTTTTGGTAAGTGAAGCACCCAGTAGCCAATGACTTATTGTAAATACTGCATCTGGGTGCCACTTAGTGTCATCGGATTGCCGATTATTAAATAGTCTTTGGAATCAAATAGGTGGAGAATGCTCTTTATGACATTACTCTTTAGAAAGTCCAGGTGAATTTGAGAAGATAAAATTCATCATAAGGCCTTTAGGGAAGAAATTTATTTTGCTTTGCTTGCCTGATATTTTTCATGCTTATCTGACCACTTATGTCTTCTCCACATCATCCCTGAAAAGTCCCCAGGAGTTAGTATCACCCAGAACACATTTTGTAGGAATATTGATCTTGGGGATTTGGTTCAGGAATAGAGCACAAGCTTGCATATGTCCTGGGTACAATCCTGGCAAGGGTGGCCTCCAGATGCCCCTGAAACAACAAAAATATCTTGCTATATTCCCTGTCCTGACTATGCACAAGCACTGTGCCTATTTACACAAAGAGCAGGGGAAAAAAATCTCACATAGCATTGGTCTTCCTCCAGTCCTGCTCTTTAAAGTTCCACAGTTCTGAACACACGTAGCTCTATTCCATATCCTTATTCCCACAAGGATCAATGGACCCCACAGAAATAATTATAATATTATTATAATAATATATAATATAACATAATATATTATAATATTTAAAATATTATATAATAATGAAATAATTGCATTCACAGACACAATACATTGTACAAACCAAGGACTGGAGACTTTTCTGTCAAAAGCCAGATCACACACACTCTCCCCTGTAACCTGTCACAGCTCTTCAGAGCACATGAGCAGCCCTTGTCAGTATCCACACAAATTGGAGCATGACTGTACTCCAATAAAATCATATTTATGGTAACTAACCTTTCAACTTGCTTTAATTTGCATGTGCCAGAAAACCTTCTTTACATTTGCTTGCAACTATTTTAAAATGTGACATTTTTAGCTTCCAGATCATGAAATACCCAGTACTGGGCTTAGGGCCACCATAAAATGTCATATCCTTGAGTGCCAAGGATCAAACCTAGGTCTTCACACAGGCAAGATAAATGTTTCCCTACAGAGTTTACCAGGCCTCAAATAATATCCCTTTATAACCAAAGATTCCCATCCTAAATTACTTTGGAGGGAGTTGGGGGGCCACACATGGTGAAGCTATTCCTGGATTATGTTTAGGAGTGACCCTTAGTGGTGTTTAAGGAACTTTATGCTATATTGGAAATAGTCACAGGCAAGGCCAATGCCTTAACCTCTGACATATCCTATTCTCAACTATTTTGCAGTGGGCCGTTAGCACACCCAGCAATCCTCAATGTTTACTCCTGACTCCATGCTCAGGGATACTTCTGGCAGAGCTCATGAACCACATGAGGATCAAACACTACTTGACCACCATTAGCAAAGTAAATGCTCTGTCCACTGTATTATCTCTCTGTTCCCCCATCCTCAATTCTTAAGGCCTTTGCTCCATAACAGATCTTGTGAATTCTTTAGCAAGGAAAATGTCTCAATTCCTGAATCCAGTGCCAAGCCTAAGTCTTCTAAACAATCTCCGCTTCCCTTTGCTACAGAAGGAAACCTGAGCACAGAAGCTTGGCTTTCTGATCCCCATGTCCTAAATGGGGTCTCATGTTTGTTCTTCTGCCAACACCAGGCCCACCAGGTTTCTGCCTGTCAGAGCTGTGACATCTGAGTTGGTTCCAGTTGGAAGCATTCTGCACACACTTATGTTCAGGAAGCTGTGTGTTGAAACAGCAGGGACAACATCCGTTGAACACCCACGGTGCCAGCCTCAGGTTTATGCATTGTCACTGTGGGGATAAATATAGCACCCCCCACTTGAAACCCAGTTTTTGATTGACTAACAAGGTGGCCCCCTCCACCTCCAAGGCAAAGTTGGCTGTCTGGTCCCACATGAGCTTGGCCATTCCCGCAGAGGCAAGGATCCCAGGCAGTCACAGACAGAAGCCATCTCCTTCACTACAGGAAACTATGGGAATGCTCAATCAGCCGCTCATTTTCCCTACATGATACCAGCACCCAGCCTGAGGGCACTTCTTTGGGAGGCCACTGAATCAGAGCTTGTTTGGGTGGGGGCAGATGCCAGCATGGTATGCTTTGTGAGGAAGATTCAGCACAGTGGGAGGGGGATTGAAGGGTGGATTCTGTAAGCTGTAGGGAGCATTCTGCTGTCACTCAGTCAGCAATCAACCAGTGTTGTCTGGGGACCTCCGGTGTGACAGGCTATCAGCTGGTGCCTTGGATGCAGGGATGCTGGGCTGGTATGTGCATCAACACATTCATGCATATATATATAGACACACATATGCACTCACACACAGCATCAGGATGCTAAATCATCCTGCCTCACTGGAGAGGCACTCACTTAAGACCAGGCAAGATACCTGGCATGGATGTTCCCCATTCAGAGGAGTGTAGCTCAATTTTCAGATCTCTTTCCCTCTTCCTTTTTCTCTCTCCACACCCCTACTTTTCCCATAACCTACCCTAAAGGACTTCTAACTAGTATCCTCACTTTTGCCTCTCTTGAGTCCCATGCCACCCTACTCACACTCAGTCACTGAAACAATATCTATGTATAAACCTGATGTTCCAGTCCATTCCATGCCTAGCTGTTTCTTACCCTTGGAACAAAGTCTAGAAGTCACCCTTGGGCTCAGCACTTCCACCTCTTGCTTACTCAATTTCCCTTAGTCCTTCATATATGCTCTTTCTTCTACTTGCCATAATGACTGGGAATTTAGACTAAGATAGTTACACTCAGATATTGCTCCCCACAACTCAGTAGAAGTTATCTTAACTCAAAGGATGTGAGTAAGCACCAAAGATTGGGTGGGATCTTTTTTCCATAGCAGAAAGTTAGAGGTTTCCTCTGGAAAAAGAGGTCACAGTGTGTGCTATAGGATTCACATTAGGTCATTGGAATAGTAGACCCATCTTAGAAGAACTACTTGCAAAATTAACACACACACACAACTAAGAATCTGAATAAAGTTATAATCCATGGTGTCTTGTTTGATTTTTTTCAATAACCCAGGAATCCTTTGCTCTAGTGTAGGGACCCAGTGCAGGGACTAGGAGCCTCTCTCTAAGCAAAGTTCCATGGAAGAAGGGGTACCCATCTCTCCAGCCTTAATGAGAGGGAACTGAATCACGTCCTTCCATTTTCTCAGGCCTATCCCAAGGTTCAGTAGCTTGCATAATGAGATTATTTCAACCTGGAGGCCAATTGCAACAGCAATTACAGACCATTAAAATTCTACTTTCATCTCCTCAGTCGCCTACCTCAATACTTCTCTTCTATATCTATCACCCCAGGGCCTTCCTCTTACGTACAAACCTGGTCTTTATAGTACTATTTCCCAAGTATACTGACAAATATTCTCCCCTAACTCAGTGATAGCTTGAAGAAGTATCTAGAAAAAATTGTCACTTGAAGCAGCACCTCCTAGAGATTTGTTTCAGGATAACTTTCTCTGCACTTGGGTGCAGAGTATATGTTTTTGCAGGCACTGTCTCTTGTCTCTGTTAATTCTCATGACTCAATGCTTAGTCCCTACCCATTATTATTGCTGATGAAATAACTGATGGCATCTAAGTATTGTTCCTTGTTCCTCTGAACCTTTTCCAGAATTTTGAAGAGACCATCGTATTTGTTCCTGATGAATCTAAACAAGGTCTTAGAGCTTTCAGTAAAGTAGATATGGTCAGCTTTAATGACTGCTTCAGAACCTGAGGTTGGACCTGCAGATATCACTCTCCCAGGAAAATTTCCATGTCACTAAAAAGAAGAAGAGACGCAATTTGCCAGAGTTTTCAGGATTTTATGTTGCTGGAATTTTAATCAAACTGCTTACTCCAAAATTTCATCTCTGTCCTAGCACTCCCAGAATCACTGCAGCCTACCTTTTTCAGAGACCACTACCTTTCTGTATGCTGACTAGTTCCTACATACCTTTGTGAGTTGCCCTACAACTTCTCCACCCTCATGCAAGTCTGGTATCTCTTTTGTTCTGCTCTTGAACCACCCAGGATATACTTCCAGGAAGGCACAGAAAATCCCTAATGGGAATGATTGTTCTTTATTTGTGTAGTCTGAGCCTGTGATGCATGAATAGGTCTTTTTTGCTCCAAGCTGTGAGAGGGACTCCCGCCTTCCTGTACCCTCATGAGGGGATCAGCAGGGACCACGGCTTGTTTAATAAACTTCCCTTGAGGTAGTTGATTATTCTGCCAGACCAGATGGCTGGATCTATGCCCAGCTTATAAATTTCATCACTCTTGAAATACATGAGACAATAGCTTTGAAGAAAAGGGCCTATAGAGTGTCAAGAGCAACATCGATGCATAAAAACAAACCGGGCAATGAAAGTTTAAGGGTCATTTTTGTTCCTGTTTGCCATGAAAAGGAGAAGAGGCTCAAGGGAGGAGAACATGTGAGTAAGAGACTGAGTACTACTCTAGAAATGTCAGAGGAATCTCTTTCTTTTAGAATGGGAAGGGTTCCTTGAGAAAAAATGAGCAAGAAAGTATAGCTCCTTCACATTGCTTCTACCAGTATGGCCCTAGGTAGAGATAACAGTGACTGGCACATAAGACACAGAGTCTGTGAGTCAAAGAAATTATACAGAGATTAAGATATTTGCCTTGCTAGTTCCATCCCTGACACTACATAAGTCCCTGAGCACAACCACAAGTTATTCCTAAGCACAGAACCAAGAATATATCTGAGCACATCCTGGTATGGTTTCAACAGCCTCCCACTCCCAAAAGAAAGACTCCAGGGTCCCGAAAAAAAAAAGGCTTAAGGATGCATCAGAGCATTAGAAATTCTACAAGTTCCAGGTGAGAGGTGGGAGCAACTTAGAAGAGCATCCAAGAGATGGTGTGTCATGTTATACATACCTCTCCTAGCAACTAGAGGACTGTCCACTGAGGCCCTGAATACCCCAGTGTACAACTTTCACCTGTTCTGCTATCTGTATACAAACTTTCTGGACAGGACTATGGTTACCAGAGCCTTTATTACTGGCAGGACTTCAGCCTTTAAAACTCAAAAGGTAGATAGTGCTTCCTGCATGCTATCCCTTCTCCTGATCGGATACTGATGTTCTAGCCTAGTACTAATTACAATAACAGCCCATAAAGGCACTCCCTGGAGATCTAGAAGATTGGTGCAAGATAAAGAGAGATCAGGGGCCCGGGAGATAGCATGGAGGTAAGGCGTTTGCCTTTCATGCAAAAGGTTATCGGTTCGAATCCCGGTGCCCCACATGGTCCCCCGTGCCTGCCAGGAGCAATTTCTGAGCATGGAGTCAGGAGTAACCCCTGAGCACTGCCGGGTGCCGGGTGTGACCCAAAAACCAAAAAAAAAAAAAAAAAAAAAGAGAGAGAGAGAGATCAGCTAGGAGGTACCTACTGTAGAGAACCTTTATACAGCTGAGGACTGGAGAGAAGGTTTGACAAGCTGAGCACATGCCTTGCATGCGAGAGACCTGGCTCCAAACTCAGCATCTCATGTTCCCCCAAGCACTTTTGGGAGAGAATACAAGTATATAGTTGGACATACTTGGGAGAGAATCCCATGTATAGACATGGGAGTAGCTCCTAAGCATCATCACGTGATGCTCCCAAACCAAACCCAGAAACAATATAAAATAACGACAGTTGGGTGATTCTTGAGAAACCTGCAGAATGTGAATTGGTATTGAAGTTTAAGAATAGTACAAAGAACCCAAAGGCAACTAAGACAGCTAAGCAGCTAAGACCAGCTAAGACAGGTAAGACTGGGAATGCTAGTGACATTCACCAAACAGTATGGAAGAATTTACCACCTTCTTCAAGGAGAAATCAATGAAGACACTAAGCAGAAAGCTTTGAGTCTTAGCAAAGAATATAATGAAACCCTTGATCCCACTGCCCCCTCACAAAACAACAACAACAACAACATTTAAACTCAACCCAGAGGATCAGCAAGAAGACCAAGGATTTTAGAAAAGGGAATGTATCCTTGGTTCCTGCTAAGGCAGTGGGAGTAGGATATGATTTTATATCTGACTCTGGCATGCTTCCTATTATACTTTCAAGCTGGGCTGCAATGAGGAGCAGCTGCTTTCCATGGGACCAGGGAAACCCTGCTGGTTTCCTGCGATCAAATGGGAGTAAGAGATTTTGGCAGAGAATTTCTGTCTATGCAGGAGCATTCTCCTGGCTTTTCTTCCACTTCTACCCTCACCCCTGATACAGATATGGTGGAATTCACAGAGCTTCCTCTCAGGGGACTATAGTCGTTCCAGTGGGATTTCATGCAGAAATGAAAGTTTTTCACTTTGAGCCCAGGTTTGTTCCAGGAACTACAACATTCAAAGGACTCAAGAACTATGATGCCTGAAAAATCATCACCAGTTCCCTCCATATTAACAATGAGGAAATGAAACAAGCAAGAGATACTTGCCAGCATGACTGAAATGAGATATTATGCAAGTGTGGTATGTATTTGTATGCTATAAACAAGCAGACATCTAAAACCTTAAATTTGGAGTTTGAGTGCTTAGGGCTCTTAAGCAAATGTGAGCCAGTCATGCATCATTAAAAGCAGTATCTAATTTATTGATTGGCTCCCCATAAATGCCAGCTAACAATGTTACTATGAAATAATATTCTCATAAAATAACCTGAGAAGGTTTCCCTGGTAAGAATAGGGCAGAGAAGTGCTTCTACATTTACTGAACATGTAAATAGGGGAATGACGTTGAACAAATTCTAGAACCTACTAAGCCTGGGAACCTATAGATTCTAGTTGCTTGTCTACTGAGGTCTGTCTGCAGCTGGCATCTGGCAGATATGTGGTACATACCATTCATTATGTATATGCCACTGTATAGTGTATATACAGTGTATATCACTGTATAATGATTTACGTGACATGAGTCTGGGTCTTTAAGAGTGAGGATGTGAACATGCACTCTATGCTTTGTAGCTTTTGCATGTGTAACTTTTGCAACAACACACCCCAATGGCTAACACACAGATGTTTAATTTATAACAGCCAAGATGAACAAAAAGTATGTGCAAGGCTCTGAGATGTAGATGTGTCAGATAAAGTAGGTATGACAGGTCAGTGAGCTGTGAACAAATCTTTTCTCAGGGAAAGTTTTTGCAAGAGTGTGCTTTGAGAGTAAGTATATTTTCCGCAGACCCCAGCCACTGCAGATCTCTGTCTCTATCTTCCCTAACTCCCAAGTGATCCAAGTGATCTAAATTTCCCCTGGAGTTTAGCCAAGGCAGGGACATCCAATGGAGCTTCCTTCTCTGTGTGGTGCATCTACTCCCATTGTCCTTGCAGACTGCCACTGACCAGCACAATCTCCAACTTTCAGTCTTTTAGCTTTGCTCATGAAGTGCCTTAACTCAGACTTGTTCAGTCTTAGCCACATGACTTATCCCTCTTGTTTCTAGCCTGAAAAGGTCTTGATTTCCCCTGCCCCACTTTAGTTGATGGGAATTCTTCTGCTTCCATTCCCTTGAACAACCTCAACCACTGACATCTAGGCCCAAGGCAGTGGTTCTTCCCTACTCACCTTATGCCCCCAATGTCATGCTAATTTACATCCCTTTATAGACTCAGTGCCAGCTCATTACCACTTCCTACATGAATTAATTTATCTCCAGTTCCTCTTCTGCATCTCTAGCACCACAGAGAGAACACTAGAATTAGGATCAGTCCTAGAACGTAGATATTCCATCCCCCTTATTTACAGATAGGGAAACTGATGTCAGAAAGGGGAAGTTACAGCTGTTCACTGAATAAATTGTCCCATGAGAATTGTATGGAGAACTGATGAAAATGCTGCCTCCAAGGCTAGGCTCCTGGTCCATGGGAGACAGCAGATATTTAAGGAGTCACTCTAAACCTCTGTGATGGATGATAACCCAAAAGGAAGAAATGGTAGTAAAAAGGTGTGTTCATAATATCTACCCTAGAGATGAGGGAAGATATGAGCTGAAGGGGCTTGGACAGATGTGAACATTTAGACGTCACTGTGAGCATCTTTCCAGGGCACCTGCTTCTCATCATTTATATTTCCCAAAGGAAGAAGAATTAGAGAGGGAAAAAAAAAAAAAAAAAGATGGATCCTAAAAGCCTGAAGGCATGAATGCATGAATGAGTGAAGAAACATGGTCCCCATTATAGTGCCCCCTTGTGGGCGATTCCATCATCTGTGTTTGCACATTTCATCCTGAACACATTAGAATCATTTGTATCTGATTAGGGGTTAGGGGAGGAAGGATTATCCAACTTTAGAGAAATTGAATGATTTTCTCATGGTATATAGAGAGAAGTAAAGCAATTTCAAAACCTAGTCTTCCTGGCTCTCCAGCAGACTTTCCCACTCTATTCTGCTATTGTCATAACAGTTTCCAGCCTATCTGTGACACCAGTTGAGAAATGTCCTAGGCAGTAAATCATCCACCCTATCCATCACGACTGGGAGGAAGGGTGGTCCATCACCAGTGGGAGTTAATACCCTGGCTTTTGGCTCTTTCCTGCAGCAGATACAGAATTTCCATCTGCCTGAATCCATGTCAGTGAATCAAAGAAACTTTCTGCCAGGAAGCATATTAAAGGGCCTTTACCAGCTCCAGAATCTGCTGAATCTTCATCTTCATTGAAAGCCAAATGAACTTTGATTTTTAATTCACCTCACAGAGTCATAAAGCAAACCAGCCATTGTTGCTCCTGCTCAATCCAGTTTCTTTTCAGATCTGCAGCCTGCTTGCCTGCCAGGCTAGCTATGCTGAATTGTTCATCTCTGTAGCCCTGTTCCTCCTCAAGACCAGGGTTGAGCAGCAGGGCTCAGTCTGACCATCAGATTTACTTTGGGATCACTTAGAAGAGTCCAATGGCAGGGCTTGCTTGGTTCCAATCTGGAGGGTGTGATGTCAGTGAGTTCAGGACAGAGAGAAACTAGATGTTAGTTCTTTGGGTAAAGTGAGTAGCTGATGCAGGCATGACTGATTTGAGATGTATTTTTACCCTGGAATTTTGGGGTTGCAACAGCCCCTACTCTGGATGTTGTGATGCTGACTTGGTCTTTTGTTTCGTTCTTCTTGGGGAGTCCTTGTACCACCGTAAAACCTCTAGGCCTGCCTTACTTCTACTCTCATGATCTCTGCAGTCAGATGTGCAGAGTTCTGTACAATTCACTTGTTCACAGTCCTTAACATTGCCGCCCACTGTGAAATATTGGATTTTCACTTATTAGCACATGCCATGCCACCTAAGGAGCAAATCTTGTGAGAGGGAAATAGTACTACCTGGAAGACAGGAAATCCTTTGTTCCAATTTTGGCTTAGATTTCCTCTGAATAAGGAACTCCCTGACCATCAGTTTTCTCAGCTACCAAATCATTGCCGCAGTTATTTATCTCAGTCCAATAAACCAATTCAGGTCTTAAGGGTCTAATGCAACAACATTAATTTTGCTCAAGAATCCATGATGGGGGCATAACTCAACAGGGATACATGTTCCTGTTCTACTCAGAGTCAACAGTACAGCTGGACTACTGGAGTGATGGAAGTTGCTTCCCCCACTCATTTCACACTTGGGCTGAGGTTACACAAATGGACACTGTCAGATAAGGGTTTTTTTTTGCAGGTTTTGCTGCTATAGCCTGAGGGGTACTTTGGGACCACTGAGTCTATACCCATCAATGTTCAAGGGACATGTAGTTCTGGGGTTGTAACTTGGGGCTTCACACAAGCTAAGCAAATGTGCCACCATCTGAGCTATCTTCACAGCCCTAAGTCAGATTCTTTAGATGTTGACTCAGAGATCCTCCCCAGACTTATATTGGAGAAAGCCAGAAAATACAGCAACTTTAGTACCCAGTACAGAAACCATGAGTCACTCATTCATGTGTACTCCTCATCATGAGCCCCTGGATCTAAGGGAAAAAATATGCAATCTTTCTCTTATACTCCAAAAAGAGTTTGGGAAGAGAATTAGAATTAGAAAACAGTGGGATGGCCACTTTGGGAAAATACAATTTTTATCCATTGTAAATCATACTTATTTTGATAATTAAAAGGTATATGACAGAGGCCAAAGAGATAGTACAGGAGTTAAGGAATATGTTTTGTGTGTCACTGACACTGGCTTGATACCTGGCACTACAGGGCCACTTGTGCATGACTAGATGCAGACCTCACACACCATTGGGGTGATCTCCAACTAATCCCTAACTAAGTAATCCCTAAGTAATCCCATAAGGCACCATATTCCCAAACCCTTGCATTGAACTATCCAATAGGTTAACAGATATTGGCCAGGAGGGTCCCTTAGGCCTTTAGAGCACTGCTCAGAGGCTTCCTCCCCCCCCAGGTATATATGGTTAACTCTTCAATTTCACTGACTAGCCATTATTTTCAACAAGCTCTTTATACTCTAGTATGTTAGAGTATAGAATATAATCTATGTATTATGAATTTTATATATATTACATATAAATTATATATTGTGGAATATAACCTCATGAAACCTCACAGCACTTCAATCAAATAAATAACCAGTCTTATTTACCAATAGCAAGTGATAAGGCCAGTGTGGCTCAAGATTCTCAAGCAGAGAACATCTGGCAATTTCTGGATACATAGTTTATTGCCACAATTGGGGCAGCAGGGAGGGACTATTTCCTGATACTGAGTAAAGAGCAGCCAAAGATGAAGCCAGATATCTGTTCTTCACCAAAGGACAGTCAAAGACAGTCCCTTTCTCCTAAAAGACAGATTGATGCAGCCTAAGTCTGGCTTGTGCTTGGTTGAAGCCTTACCTCTTGTCCAAGAGACAATGGTCTAATCATTGCCATATTATCAACATTTCTCCCCGTTGATTTCCACCCACATTTTATCTATTCCTTGACTAGCATTTATTCTACTACACTTGGAACCATCTTGACATTTAATATCAGGCAGGACATCCTAGACCCTGTTTTGTTCACACAGGTGGGATTTAGGCTGGGGGCAGGCTGTCTCTGGCTGCGTCATCTTTTAGGATCTACAGAGCTAAGCTCAATGAACTGTCTATGGGGCAGAAGCCTTGGTCAGGAGACATAGTTGTTTAAGAAAACACCAAAAACACTGAAGTTTGAAGTTTATGCTCTGAGAAGTACCTTAATTCCCATGACTTGGAATTAGGCTTGGAGGGAGGAAAGGAAAAGCTTAATGCTAGGCATGAGGAAACAGGCACAGGACTGAACAAACCATCCTTTCCCCCTTGCATAGATGTTTAGTGAAATTTAGCCAGCGGTTAGGTATTTTCAAAGCACTGCAACTTAACCTTCAGCTGAAAGGTAGTTTTTACTGCCCTCTCCTCTTCTACTGTCAACTGCCCATGGGCAAAATGCCTAATGAACACAGCTCTGATCCATTAGAGACTGCATGGATGCAGAATCCACATGAAGTTAGTCTCAAAAGGCTTTTAGGAAGAGCTTGGAAACTGTGACAATGAGAGGAGAGATATATTCCTTCCAAGATATAATTGCTTTCATGCTCTTTACCGGGAACTCCATTAATTCTGCATATGGTCAAGGCCTTTTATATCAAGGGCACCCTCTACAATTATGTCTTCTTCTAGTGTGGCCATAACCATGACAAGAGGATTAAATGTAAGATCAGGTATTCCAGCAGTTTGGGAAATCCTAATGAGGAGATTGTGGCCTTGGCTCTTTGCAAAGTGTGGAACCATGTCAAGATCAAATACACCTGGCTTTGATTACTGGATCTGATACCTGCTACCTGATACCTGAACTTAGGCAAGTCACTTGACCTCACTGAGTAACAAAATCATCAAATACCAAGACAGTATGGAGACTCATTACATAGATATTGTTATTCTTGTTTCATTGTATAGATATTGCTATTACTGTTTCATTTTGTATATATTGCTAATCTCTTCATTAATCTAGCTTTATAGAAATTGCACATCTCATCTGGAAAGGAAAATATGATTATAACCAGAAGATCAGAGTCCTCTTGCTGCTAAACTCTTTGTGATATATATTCTATGTGGGTTGCAACACTGAGGAGACCCCTTGGAATCTACAGTTCGGAATAAAGCAATGATGTAGATCTGAGCTGCTTCATATAGTAGGCATAATATTCCATAGAAATATGGTTAATATGAGTTTATCTAAATGTAATCAGTTTACATTTTAACTTAAAAACAGTTACAACATTAAGTCTCTAAAGACTCTGTGGGTAGGGAATTGAGTCTCACCTGGTGATGCTCAGGGGCTCAATGAGTAGAAGTGGCCCCTAGTTGTGTTCAGGGGGCTTTACCTATTTATGGAGATCAAATCAGAGTTGGCTGCATGCGAGTCAAGTGTCTCATCCCCTGTACTATATCTCTGTCCCAGTTGTTGGAAGACTTTTAAGTACATTTGGAACAAATGGGTATATGTCCCCAGATTTATTTCAACTATGACTTTTATTAAATCTAAATACAGGCCACTGTTTCCATTAAAAACTGAGATGGTAGTTTCACTGCTTCTCCACTCATCTCTGCAGAGACTCATAACTGCCTAACACTCCAAGTATGCTGGTTTTGAGGCTTATATCTACAGAGAACGGTGGAGCCAGGATTGGCCACATCCCTCTGTACTTCTCTACTTCCAGGAATCATGCCCACAAACCAGAGCCTTCTCCCATGTCTGCACAATCAGCCAATGCCATAGACTCTTGAAACAGAGGCTCTACTAGCATGACATACTGGCATCATAGCTGACAATACAGGGGGCATTTCAGAGGGCTTCTATAAACTATTGCTGCCATCATATAACTCATCAACTCAGTGCTGAAGATCTTCAAATTTGTGAATATCCCCATAATTTTAATTCTTATTTCCTAGTTGTATATACAAAATATTCAGTAAATTATTCCAACCTGCCAGTGGGCAGACTTTGGGGAGGTTAGAAAACTGATTGCCAGGGTAGAGAGTATGTTACATTGTTGGTGGAATATTGAATGTTATAAATAACTGTATATGAACAACTCTGTAAACCATAATGTCTAAAATAGAGAAATTTAATTAAAACAATTAAAAAAAAGACAGTGATGAGCTGTAAATTCTACACCAGGTAATATATAAAAAGAAAAAATGCCCCCAAAAGTGATGGAAATGACATGATTAATATTATGACTACAATGATTACATGTTGAAACTGATTGATGTTGAAATATTTTGGAAGAGCCAGAGAGATAGTTTTGTGATTATTTCAGTAGGAGTGAGATTGCCTCATATGAGGCCCTCTTAGGTTAGAAGCCCCATTACACTTATGCTCAGTCCCATGAGGACTGACTGCCAGGAGTTTGTACTGAGCATAGCAAGGTGTGACCATCACCACCACCACCAACAAAAGGAAATATTTTGCATTGAATAAACTAGCCCATTAAAAATAACCACCCTCTCGCTGTTAGCCTATGAGCTTGAGCAAAGACATTACATAGACAAGCCCCAAATTCTATACCCAGAACAAAATAGAGATACCCTTATGCCCCTACACTAAGCACCCCCGCTGGCCCCTATACCAAATTCACAGTGCACAGATGATAACTGCTAAGAATAGCCCTTTGACTCCTGAGCACTGCTAAGGAATTCCCTTCACACACAATAAATACACTCATTTCTTTTTACTTCATTTTAATGTTGCTACTTTCAATTGAAAAAAAAAAAACCTTGCCTATGCAGCTCTCATTATATGTTTATTGGTCAGCAGCGATGGAGAACTGCCAGGTAGCATAAATCTAGCCATCAGGTTATCTCTAATCTAGGTACAAATGGTTGTGTTTGGAATTCTACATTGAGGTTGAGAGCTAAAGCTTTGGGTGAATGAATTACTTGTGCTTACCCTCTTTCCATGTCTAGGACTACTCTTTGGAGGATATGTAGCATAGAGGGGGTTTGTGGCATGTAGATGACCCTAAATCAGCCCTTTAAGTATACACCATCTTTTCAGCATTTGTTAACTGTTTTCCCTATCCTTCACCATTCCACTTCTCAGTTACCTCTGAGTTCTCACAGATATCTAGCTCCATGATTTTACCCCTGGCATACAAAAGGAGTTCCCCATCTTACTGCACCAAAATAGATCTTCAGTCTTGATGGGGAGAACTTCCAGATAGATACAGAGAGCTTATCTTTGTGGAATCTCTTCCAAACCATCAGAGTGAAGTTCAAATCACTGCAATCTATGCATATCTCTGGCTGAGGTGGCCAGAGAGATCCCAAGATGAATTTGTGCAGCTGAGGGAAGACAGCTGGTTCAGTGAGAGCCAAAATGAATACACCAGCCAGGCTTGGCTCCCAAGACTAATTTGCACAAGGCTTTGGTACTATTTAACCAAATGCTTTTATCCCATAGTCAGATATGAACCATATCCCCTGGCAAACTCATTTCCTCTTCAAGATTATGGGCAATTGTTTCACTTGTTAATGGAAAAGCAACAGAAGTCCAAACTTCAGACTTAGGAACAAGACCTTTAGAGATCAATAATGTAATCTCTACATTTTTCACTGGGAACTCTATTCCTGGAGATAAAAAGGGAGCTTCTTTCAGTTTCAAGGCTATGGGATACAATGGGTGCTTTCATCAGGAAGGACACGAAACATGTAGGAAGCATCACAGGATTCTGCAAGATTGCTCGGTCCGGAGTTGATTGCCAAGCAGGTATTTGCTACAGACCCAAGTCTGTCTCTCATCTTCCATAACTAGAAATGGCAAATCAGTTTCTGAAGATCTCATCTGATATATCCAACAAAAATATCCAAAGTCAAAAATGCATTTGATACATCTATTAAACATCATAGCTTAGCCTGATCCACCTTAAACATTAACTTACAATCTAGTCTACTATAGAGAATTTCTTGTTTCTCTCAAGAGGGCCTGGCTGATGAAGAAGCTGAGGTTTGCTGCTGCATCCCAGAATCACTAGAAAGTATCATATTGCATATCATTAAACTGTGAAAAAGCCAAAATTCAAATGAAGTCTTCTGCTAAATGGTACTTTCACACCATCATAAAGCTATAAGTAGAATCACTGAAAGTCTGGAACCATCTTTCCCTGCATTCAAGATTTTCCAGATGCATAAAATGCTCAAATAATGATGTCCTAGTCCTCAGAGCCTCAGCTATAGTGTCCCAAATATATGTCAATTACATCATGCAATGAGTACCTGATAATTAAAACTCTATGAAGGAACTCCCCATCATGCTTCAATAGCTCAATAAAAAACTTTTCTATTTCCTACTTTTTCTATTGCTAGCACTTTTAGGCAAAGGATCACCCCAGTTTTACAAGTATTCACTAGATTTGAAGAGAAAAGAGGAAATAAACTGTAATTCTTTAACAAGTGATAGTCATATTCATTTGCCCTAATTATTCATCCATTTTTCATTTTGTTTTGTGCCACACTCAGGGTTTACTATGGGCTATGCACTCAGGGATCACTCCTAGAGGGGCTAGCTAACCATGTTGGGTTACTGAGAATTGAATCTGGGTTGGCTGCATGAGAGCAAGTGTCCTACTTACTGTAGTATCTCTGCAGTCCTTTGTTTTTTCATTTTTGGAGGGGAGGAACAGACACAACAACCAATCAAATGTTTGTAGGAGGCCCCAGGGAACCAAACAAACAAACATTTTGGGATATGGAGATAAATGTGATTCAGATTCCCAAAATTTTTTTCCAAAACTCAGAGTAGAGCTCTCTCTGCTCCAAATAGTCTGGGTAAAAGTTGACTCAACATGAAAATCTGGACTGGAAGGTTGATAATAAAAGTGAATGGGGTCAAAGAGAGTACAGGGTTAAGGAATTTGTCTTGTATATGATTCACTTGAGTTTGATCCCCAACACCATATATAATCCTCTGAGCATTTCCAGGAGTTATTTCCTTAGTGCAGAGCCAGGAATATGACCTGAGCATTACTGGGTGTTTCCCTCAAACCAAAAAGAAAATAATAAAGTGCAGAAGACATAGACAATAAGTAGGAATGGTCATGGGGACATGACCTAGAAAAGAAGGGGCAATAGGGATCAAATCCTCCCACTGGAGGTTTTATTGCTATAAAGACTAGACTTGAGACACAGATACTATTATAAGGTGGGGGTGGGGTAGTAAATGCACAGTTTACCTACAAATGAAGTATTTTTGGTGCATTGGGAGACAGGTGACAGCATATGTCTCAGTTGAAGACCAATGCAACATGGAGAAGGTTGTCTGCAGGATATATTATAAGAAGATCGAAAACTATTAATGACTATCAATACAAATATTAGTTGTTAATTTTTCTTTATTTTTCAGAGACAGACAATATAGCTATTATGAGCATACGGCATAGGCTCTTCAGTAAAATTCAAGTCAAAGTTTTGCCAACTGTTTTTTTTTTAAAGAACAGATAATCTACTTCCTTGAGCCTCCATGTCACCAGTGAGAGATAATGACATAATAACACCTCACTGGAAGGTAGAGAAAATAAACAAGATAATACATGTGGAAAGATGAACCTGGTATCCAACACATAGTGAGTCCTCACTCAGTGCTGTTTTGTCATTATTTGGTTATATAACTAATCACTTAATTTTCCTGGGGTTTTACTTTTAGTCCTAGTCTCCCATTCTTGCCTGGTTTTCTTCCCTGTAAAGCTGAACAAGTAATATGGTGGGCCCTACTCTTGTTTTTAGTGACAAAAGGCAAATCCATGGGTCTCCCTAAACAGGAAATATGGAAAAAGGAGTCCAAAGCCATAAGGTGGACTTGGGGGTAGTGGGTTGATAATTACCCAAACAAGAGTGCTTATGGGTATACTAGACAAAAAGAGCAAAAACACTTGAGATTCTGTGAACCAAAGAAGGGTTTGGATCAGGCCAAATCACTAGACCCTAAAAGAATCCACCATATGCTTGGACTCCACTGTTCCCTGCATCTCCCATTAACTTTTAGGCTCCTACTTCATGTTTATCAGGGGTCTTCTGTCCTTTTCTCTATTCTCACTTATTATGTCTGACAGTTCACCATCATGAGGCATAATTCTGTATCTCCTCACTATAGGTTTTTGTGATTTATCTCCAAGGGATATAAGGCTAAGGTAACTTTAAAACTATAAAATCTAAGAAAAAGGCCACACAGTTAAACTCCTATCTATGGCTAATCTCTAACATCAACTGCTTCTAAATGCATCAATCGAATGTTGGCAATCTTGGAGACATACAGTATGTCTTTAAATAAAATATTTTAAAGGTGAATTTCAGTTGTTTTCTTTACTTCAGTAATAGAGATACCTAATTAAATACTTGAAAGTCCATTTAATTTTTAATTCAGGAAGTCATTCATGATAGAGGCAATTTAAACAACTCAGGAAAAACCTCAAGCCCCAACGAAATTCCATTAACTACGTGGATACTTTAATGGTACATTTAACTAATGTTGAATTATGATGAGTCCCTGCAGAGGTACCTATGCAGTCTATCAATTCCCTTTAGGGGAATGCAAGCTTTTAGCTTTTAATGATCAGTTCAGTTTATTGGATTGATACAATACAGTTATCAAGGTTACCTTTTCAGTTTACTTCTCTAAGGAGTAAGTTCTCTACTGGCCCTCCCCCTTTAAATGTCCATGGTCCTGCACAGCTTTATTACTGAAACTTCTCTTTGATCTTTCCTATGGTTTCATATATTTTCCATCTTCAGAGAGAGTGATAGTGGGACCAGGGAAAGAGGCACACTTGGGAGGTGTTCTAGTTTGTTTCTGAAATCTGGCCTCTAACATTGGTCTGTGGCCATCTGGCTACCAACCATGCACTGATCTCAACTTGGATTTCTCGTTTGCTTTGAACAGATACTGATTCCTGGGTTTTGTGGAACATTAGGAGCCACCTGACTCAACAACACCTTATTTAACCGAAGCAAATACAGAGAAGCCAGTTATCTATCCTGGTGTTCCAGAACTAGCTTGTAGAAAAGGAAGGGCTGCAATAGTGTCCCATGTCCTTTCACGTTATCTCTCCACAACATCATTTCCATGCCCTATGCACCAAGAAGAATGTATATTGAACTAACACTTATGTAGTGTTATTCTAGGAGTGGTTGGGAGCTAGAGAAGATGGAAAAGGAGAGAACTCACAAGAGGGAAAATTCTAACCTCAAGGATCTCTGTGACAAACGGAATGGAGAAGCAGAACAAACACACTCGAAGCAATTAGGAGAACATTATAAGATAATATATAATTAGGTGCTAAATTATGTGGCACAGAGAATGGAGAAAGCTTCATGTATTGTGGAGTCTGGAAGTCTTTGTAGAGGGGGTGAGGCACATAACTGACTTTGAATTTTGATAGCATGTGGATGACTGACAGGATGAGTATCTTTTCTATGTGCTATATAAATAGCCTGAACAGTTAATATGGCTCTGGTGTCAGTCAGCCTTGAAAAGCTCATTGAAACTACACTAAGTCTCAGGTTTCTTAGTCTATACAAGAAGACTGAAATGCTATTGTTGGGAGTGAGTTTGTTTCAAAGGAAATCACTTTTGGATGAGCTAGACTCAACTCTAACTTGAGGAACACAAGACAGGAAGTCAGTTTCTGTGCATTTTGCTGATTTGTATTTTACTCCAGTTCCATTTTTTGTTTGTTTTTGGGACACATCCAGTGATGATCAGGGGTTACTCCTGGCTATGCACTAAGAAATCGCTCCTCCTGGCTTGGGGGACCATATGAGATGCCGGGAATTGAACCCAGGCCAGTCCTGGGTCAGCCGCTTGCCAGGCAAACACCCTACTGCAGCGCTATCACTCTGATCCCTATTCTAGTTCTTTTTTAAGGCCCATACTCAGTTGTGCTCAGTGTATTCTGGGCTCTACAACAGGGACCATTTATAGTGGACTTGAGGACTGTTTTGGGTGCCAGTAATTAAATGTGGGTCAAATGTGTACAGGGCAAGTAAGTGCTTTATCCACTGTTCTATCACTCCAGTCCCAATTTATTCTAGCTTTTATAGACCTTGTTGCAACACAAACACTTGCACCTATTTAGTGAAACCCACCAATGACACTTGATATTAGGGAAACATTAGGGGACACTTCAATCAACAGTCTCTTAATTTTCTTTTTATTATTATTTTATTTCAGACTCGTTTTTCTCTGAGGATATTTGGTCTCCACACCTCCTCTTGCCTATAGATAAGATAATATAATTCATATTTTCCTTGAACTATGGAGGTTTAATTCAGGGGATGAAATGGGGAATTCTTTTTAATATTTTTAATTTTTTTTTTTTGGTTTTTGGGCCACACCCAGTGATGCTCAGGGGTTACTCCTGGCTATGTGCTCAGAAGTCGCCCCTGGCCTGGGGGACCATATGGGGAACCGGGGGATCGAACCGAGGTCTGTCTAAGGCTAGCGCAGGCACCTTACCTCCAGTGCCACCGCCTGACCCCAAAGTGGGGAATTCTAATGATATCATAGGTGCATTTTTTTTTTAATTTTCTGGGCCAAACTGGTGGTGTTAAGGGTTACTCCTGGCTCTGTGTTCAGAAATCGCTCCTTGCTCAGGGGACCATATGAAATGCCGGAAATCGAACCCAGGTCTGTCCCGGGTCTACTGCATTCAAGGCAAATGCCCTACTGCTGTGCTATCTCTCTGGCTCCCATGGTGCATTTTTAAAAACAGTTCTTATAATTTAGGTTGCAGTGTTGGCATTTTTTGTTTTTGATGTACACAGCCACCTCACACCATCACCACAATAGCTAAAGAAATTAAAAAATGAAAACTTTACTTCATCTAGAAACCTGTCAGCATACCAGAACAGGCACTATGATGAAATTACATAAGCAATATACATAAACAAGAGGTGAAATTCTTGGATGAGCCTTCTAGGGGTAATATATAAATACCTGATAAAGGCTGCTTGACAGTCCTCTTCTCTTCCTTCTGGTCTGATTATCTTAGTGTGGGATGTGACCAAATTGGTGAACATAACATGACTTTGAAGAGGACACAGTGGGAGAACATTAGTGGGATGAGATGTGAGGTGTTATTGAGTATGCACTGGTGGTATATCTTACTCTCCATCTGACTTGTGCTGTTCCATTGCTTAATCCCAGCAGATAAGTGAACATAAAACAGGCCAAATAGATCCTAAATATTCTATCCATCAGTCAGACTTAATTCCTCCTCAATCACAGCTCCCAAAGGATATTGTATGCAAAAGGAAAGGAAACGCATTATGGGGGAGGAAGCATTAACTTTCAGTATTCTAGCGATGGCAACATGAAATAGGGATCTAAAATGTCTTAGGGCTGAGAGTATAAGGGATATGTGGAAGGAAGAGGGCATACCTTTCTCAAAGTGAGGTTTGCAGAGACGGGGATAATTTATTTAAAACCCAGGTGAATTATAGTCAGTGTTAGTTCCCACAGATCATTTCACCCCACTGTGATTTCAGGGCTTTACTTCAAAGAGAAGAACCTTCTCTTGGAAAGAGGCCCCCAGCTAGTTAAGAAAATGATGGAATTTAAGGGTCAAAGAGATAATTGATTAGCTCCAGAGCATAGTACAGCAGACTGGGCCCTTGCCTTGCACATGATCTACCTGAGTTCCATCTCAGACATCCCATAAGTTCCCTTGAATCATGCCAGAAGTGATACCATGAATACAGAGCCAGGAGTAAGCCCCCGGAACTTCTAAGTGTGACTACAAACTTGAGAGAGAGAGAGAGAGAGAGAGAGAGAGAGAGAGAAGAGAAACTTGGTTAGATCTACCTCAATTATTAAAAAATTTTTTAGAAAGATCTGACTTCATTGTAAAACATGTGAGAAAGTCAGTGCTCAGGGTTCATTATCAGTTGATATGTCTATGCTCTTGTTTTTCTTCCCTATTCATGATACATGAGTGAGGGGGTGAGATAATCTGGTGCTCATCCTTCACCTCTGGATTTTTTTTCAGTATGGACATCAGATTTGGGAGATGGTGTAGGTGGACTGGAAGTAATATAAAGGTGTGGGTGCAGAGCCTTAAGACACTTTAGTGGTGATGGCTCAGGTAACTGCATACATCAAGACCAAAAAGTATCAACACTATTGTAAACTATTATAAGCTAAATTATAATAGTTTTTCAAAAATAAAAAGACTCTTGGTAGGATTCTGGAAATTGGCTTTCCTAAGTAGCATGGGGTTTTTCTATATGTTTCCATCAGGAACCATAGGAAAATGCCTCCTGATAATTAATTTTTTTAAGCTTTTTTTTTTGTTTTTTTGGGTCACACCCGGCAGTGCTCAGGGGTTACTCCTGGCTCCATGCTCAGAAATTGCTCCTGGCAGGCACGGGGGATCATATGGGGCACCCGGATTCGAACCGATGACCTTTTGCATGAAAGGCAAATGCCCTACCTCCATGCTATCTCCCGGGCCCCAGTTTTTAAAGTACTATGAATGGGGAAGTATTTGATACAACTGTTGTGTGTATATGTGTGTATGTCCTAATAAAGCTTATAGATATAAGAATCTAAAAATTATCCACAAGAGCAAGAAATGCTGAGTCGAACGTAACAAGTTCATAGTAAAGAGAAAATCTTGACTTTCTGGGATGCTTGTGAGAAGATGGAAAAGAAAGCTGTAAAACCACTTCAAGGCAGAATATCATTTAAACATTTTCTCTTAAAAGCTGCTTACTGAATTTTTCTGTCTCTAACAACATCATTTTGGAATTAGAGGACATCATACAGCAGTGAACTTTCAGTGAAAAGGAGATATCTTTTCTATACTATCACTGAAAGGGAGGAAAATTCTGCTTCAACATTTTTAAAAAAGGGGATTTAGCATATTTAGAGATCTTCATATAGGTGAGTTTTTAAAATTCTGCCCATGTTCAAAAGCTCTTTTTTAAATTTAGATGAAATCTTGCCTCCTATAATTAAATTTGGCTCGGTAAGGTCTGTTACCACTTGATGGCTTGTCTAGACTTAGGAACCCTCCACCTAATCATTTCATTAGCAACGCTGTTGCCTCTTGAGAGGCTTTGGAGAGTGCAGGTAGAGTGGCCCAAACACCAACTTCCTGTTTTCCCTTTTGAGCCACCCAACCCTCCCCTGCCTTTTGGCCTAAACGAAGGGCCAAATTCCTTCACCTGTGCCTGGCATGAATATAATGAGCTAAGTTGCAACTGGGCCAGAATTAAACATCATGTGAGCCTCCTCTTTCTAAAAGAAAGCAAAAAAATTAATACAATCATATTTCCTTAGAGCCTCTCCTTCATAGTATTACTTAAACATATTGGCATTTAAAAAGTAAATTCTTAGGAGTTTGGCTCTCTTTTTGAGAAAATGCTGAGGAGGGGCTTGGACGAGGCTCAAGTGATAAAGCACATGCCTTGCATGTGTTAGTCCCTAGGTATGATCCTTGGCACTGTCTCTGTTCTTCCCCTAGAGCACTACCTGGTGTGACCCTCGTAACCACCCAGAAATGCTGTCACAGTGGAAATAACTCTGACATATAGTCAAGAGAACTATGACATAAGTCGACTGGGGCATGGGAGGATAGAGAGGGTATGTTGGGATAAAGGTAGAGGGACTTAGTGGCCGGCACAATGTAGTACCCTCTAATGGTAGATATGTTGCAGCACGCTCTGGTGGTGGGCAATGGTATAGCCACACTGCCAGTATAAAACAGTAGTGCTGGTTCTATTGTTAAAATAAAAATAAACCTTTTTAAAAAAATAAAAAGAAAATACTACTATACCTATCTCCTTTCCTAGTTTGAAGTTTGAAGTACCCTGAACATTGCCTGCTAAATTCTGAACTCCCTGAACACTCAGACCAGTTCCTTGTCTCAGGGGGCCAATCTGCCCCCTTTCTTCAGATGACAATATAGCTGGACATATTGGTCAAGGTGTTATTTCTTTGATATTTCTCTGACCGTGAGTGAAAGAGAGCTCTGGAGAACACTGTCCTCAGAGGAATGACTGCTCCCTGATTTAATTCAGGAGCTGTCGGGGTTTATGCATATGCGGGCACTTAGCTCCATCTGCATCCACATCAGACCACTCCCGCTGACAGTAGGCCCGGCTCTCCCAGGGATATAGATGTAATTATCCTTTCCTAAGTGCATGGCACACTGTCAGGATTCTGCTCTGGAAAAGCAAAAAGGCCCTGAAACAAGCTTGAAGAGGGGAGAGGAGGGAGAAGGAAACAAGACTCCCTGTTTAGTTGACTAGGAACCCCTTTTCTTTGGAGCAGCTGCAAGTACCCTCCCAAAATCCTTTCCCAACTTGTCTTTCTGTTCTGTTCCATGTTTCTCTCTCTCTGCTTGTTCCCAAAACATTACTGTGGAAAAGACAGGGTGGGGGGAACCGGAGGCAATGGAGTAACAGTTCATTATACTCCACGGAAAGGGGATAATTAGTGTTATTTTTTCACTTCACCTCAACTCTTCTCCAGATACCTGCTTCTAGTCTTAAAAGAGGAAGATGTACATGGTTAATGTTTTTCTTTTTTATTCTCCTGAAATGTAGAAATAACGTCGGCAAGTTTTGACCTAGATACACCAGCAAAATGATATAAAAACATTTCTGGTTCTTTGAAGGGGAAGGATGGATCCTCTACAACCACTGACTTCTCAGATCATTGAAGAAGGTCCATTTGTAAAGAACAACCCGGGTCCTGTGTTATTAATAGCTGGTTGGAGATCTATGCTCATACACTAGACATAGACATAAACCTTTACTTAGCCAGGGAGCCAATGAAAGACAATTTTCTAAACAAGACTAGTTCAAGCAAGCAATGGAGAGGTCCGAGGGTGTGTGATGAAACTGCAAATCAAAGGTTGAATGTTACTCAGATCACAAACACCTTTGTTTGCACTGCTTAGTTGCCCCCAAACCGTTAGCATCAGCTCCATATTACCACTGTCACTGACATGACCTTTAAAAGTGTATGCTGGAGTCTACTCATTAAAAAATACCCAAGGGCCGAGAAATAGTACAGAAAAAAAAAGTTTCTGAAGTGTAGCAGAAAAAATAGGTCCTTTGGGAAACAAGAAGAATTTGCCAAAATTTTTGTAGCATTGCTTGATTGTTACAGTGCAGGATTAGAACAACAGAGTTATCCATTAAAAGTATAAGATTTAATAAGTAAAATTTTGTAAGGGATATCAAGATTGTGCGGCAGTTGGAAAAAATGAGTACATTGGGTACATTGTATACATGGTGTGTGTGTGTGTGTGTGTGTGTGTGTGTGTGTGTGTGTGTGTGTGTACCCAGAGCCTTCGTATTAGGTTAAGGAAAACTCGGTGTCTTTCATCCACTGTCACAATAATGGTTTGGTTTAGAAGCAGCCTGATGACAAATAGAAGAATCCAGACTAAGGAGTAAGCTAGTCTCAGCCTGTTACTTTATGAGATTGGCTCCTTATTTTATATATATATATATATATATATATATATATATATAGTTATATACAGATGTATATATATTTATTTGTTTGTTTATTGTCTTGGTGCCACACTCAGTGAAGTTCGGGAGTTACTCCTACTTTTGCATACCTGGCTGGCTCTGGGGACCATCTAGAATGCAGGTGATCAAGGTAAGTGCCTTATTCCCTTACTCTCTTGGGTCCTTTATAGAATAAAAATCTTTGTCCTGCTTCTGAAGATTCCTGGTAGTCCAAGATAAACCATCCCATAGAGGTCTGGCTGGGAAATTTGACTTGCTTGCCACACCTGATAAGCCATTGTTACTATTGCTAAAGTAATAAATCTGCTACCACCAATCTCTTTTCTATTAGGATCCCAATCATTACTCTTTTTCTGCACTATTCAATCCAAGAAGAGAAGACAAAAGAGAGCAGCCTGAACATGGTGTATTAGTAGTTCTAAGACAAGGCCACATTGTACCAACCAGAATTCTGGACACCTTCCAGTCAAGGTTCTATCTGATGTGTCCTCTTCCTTTGGAGAGCTCTAGAAGTCCATTAACCTAGTTTCAGTTCAGTTACTGTTTTCAAATAGGTTATATTACAAGATGGTTTTTATCTCTCATAAAGCTAAAAAAAAAAAAAAAAAAAAAAAAAAAAAAAAGCCGGCTCTGCCCCAATCTCATCACTGATAGGGATGAAAGAACTCTTTATTAGTGTCTTTCCAGCTCTTTGCTTATAATGTCTTAATTCAAGAAGCCACTTTAACCCTGGAGAAGGGGGAAAGGTGGTAAGTTTTGAAGGTCCTATACCTACAGCTGTTCATTTTCTTGGAACAGCTGGTGAACATTTTTATGCTGTTTTAGAATTATACCATTTCTATACTTTCTCACTGCCATAAATTTATCTTTGACTCACTGTCTCCTGGGCTGGGGAGGAGGTTTGCAGGATGGTTTTAAGAACCTCTCAGTGAATCCAGAAGGCACTGAGGATATTCTGTCCATCACATTGGGGGAGGGAAGGGTGTTCTGAAGGATCCTACCTGGAATGGGTTTTCTCCCAAAAGGAAATCGCTTTGCTAAGTGCTTGCATTTCATTATTTTCAATAAATATTTATCAAGCCCCAATTATGTATTAGGCACCATGAGTTAATCACAGACTAGAAATTTCTGGTCTCCTAGTATAAGGTTATAAAGCAGGCAGGCTTTTCATTCTGACCTGGCCAGTTACTAGCTGTGCAGTCTTGAACAGGTTTTACTTCTATTAAAGATGGCTAGTTATAGTCTTCATATTACAGGTTTGTTTTGAAGATGAAATACATCAAGACATTTAAAGCACTTAAAACTACAGCAGGCACGTAGTAAGCATAGAATACATTTTCTTTCCCCCTAATTACATTCCACTGAGACTCTTCCACTTCCAGGCCAATACGTTTTACATATCTTGTATATGAATTACTAATTCCAGACATCAGTCCTTTGTAGGTATTTCTTCCTGTTTCTCTCCAATTATTTATGCCTATAAATTGCTCTAAGCTTGAGTCTTGCCAAGTGTAATAAGGCTTTTCTGATAAACCCCATCACTTTAGTAACTCTTTATTTCACTTTAGTCTTCTCTTCTGCTCTACACTCCTCTTCTATTAACATGTAGATTTATACAATGCCACTCCTTTAGCTTGTGCTGTTGTTAGTTGTATATTGGTGCCTCAGAACTGGAAGAAATGGGGCCAGAGTGATAGTACAGTGGATAGGGCACTTATATAGCATGCTACCAACCTGGATTTGATCCCTAGCACCGTATATGGTCTCCGATCTCTGCTAGAAGTGATATCTGAGCACAGATCCATAAGTACACCTTGAGTATGCCAGGTGTGCCCCAAAATGTAAAAAAAGAACAAAAAGAAAGTAAGTTATTAGTAGAGGGTCACATTGCTAGCTTTTATTGTGAGAGTCTAAAAGTAAATTCTAGCTGATTTTATTTTATACTCTATAATATTTTGATTGTCCCTTTCCACCACATTGTAGATGATTCTTTAATTTTAAAAAATGGTAGGGTGTCACCCCATCCCCACCTTCCTGTGTAACCTTACCTGATGGTAAGTCCAGCCCATTTCTAGGAGGTGTCTTTGGTAGGTAACAAAAATTGCCTCAGGGCAGAAAGGGGATTCAGCTCAGCAGGAGGATTGAGAAAGCATTCAGCAAGAATGGTAGCTGGCAGAAACAGGGAGATGTCAGGGCAGCTGATGAGAGCTTGCTCAAAAGGTTAGCCTAGGTGGCTAGGGTGTATTATTAATAAAGTTTCATATATTCTGAAACCTGATGCCTGTGGATCATTTCCCCAACGCTACCATGAGACCCACTGACTGGTAGGGGTTGCAGGTGCATGGCCCTGGCCAGCGGAGAAAGACCTCACCCTCCATCCATCGATCATACCATCATCCACCTACATCCAAGACTCAATAATTAATACATTTTCAACAGTAGGGATTGGAGTGATAGTACAGTAGGTAGGTTATTTATTTGCCTTGCATAAAACTAACCTGGGTTCCATTTCTGACACCCTATTTGCCTCCCCACCCACAGCCAGTCAAGAGTTATTTCTGAATAAAGAGTCAGGAGTAACTCCCAAAGACCACTGGGTATGACCCAAAAATAATGTTTGCATTTAAAAAAATGCTTTCTTAATCCCTGCCATTTTTTGTAGTTTCATGATGTTTTGGGTGCTGTAGAATACTTTATATATCTTAATACAGAGATAGTTTAATTATAAACATATAGTTTTTTTTTTTTCATTTTGAGCCACAATTTGGCAGTGCTCAGGTCTTACTCCTGGCTCTGTCTGTGCTGGAAGTTCACAGCTGTAAGGGCTTATGGGTCTGGGTTTCAACTGTGTTGGTTGCATGTTATGCAAGTGACCTACCTGCTGTGTTATCTAATTATTTTTATACATTAATTTTGAATTATAGTTTAGGTAATACTGTTTCAATAGTGGTAATGCTTATGGTACAGAGTTCATAATTAATGTACAAAGTTACTGTTCCCACATCACCAAAAAAAACCAAGACTCTCCACCACTGTCCTTATACTGCTCCAGTCTATCTCCTTAATATGTCATTACATATACATACTTTCTGTTTTATAATAATTTGACAAATTTATCATAAAAGATTTTTACATTTGGTTACAGTTGAACTTTAGGGCAACATACAGACAAAATTATTATATATTATATAATTATTAGTATATGCTACATCATTTAATGATTTCATACATTTTTATATGAAATTTATGCTATTATATACTTTATATACATAACAATATAAATTTACTAACTTCATACACATATAGCTTTGAGAGGCTAATGCTACTATTATTGTGACAATTTTAGAGATGAGGAAACCCAGGTCTAAAGAAGTTAAATAGGCTTTCCAAGGTCATACAGTAAAAGCAAGGGAGGGGTTGAATTGGAATCTCTGTACTTATAGTATTTTTATTTATTTAAATTTTACAGTATTTAATAGGCTCCATGGTTAGAGCAAAATAAATGTGCACTGAAGATATTCATAGTTTTTACCTAAATTTTACAGCCCCTGTAAATTTTTCTTACCAGATTTCCAAAGGTGGACAATACCACCCCCAGGGTGCACTTGAACAATCCAAGGAGCTGAAATAGCCTCTGTTTTAGGGATGGGGTGGGGCAGTTATTATCTGTTCATTTAAAGAAGATAGATTTGTAAGTAGTTCTTTTCTTAAAGGGTAATGGTATGCCATATATGCTTGGGAACCTCTGCTTTGCACCAACTATGTTCAGTGGGTTTTAGTTCAGTGTGGATTTTCCAGTCTGCTGGGTCTTTCTATGGTGTAATAATTTTCCATTAACTTATTATTAGTAAGTTAATATTAGACTTATTCCATGGTATAATAAGCCTCTATGATATAAAAGTTTTTATTTGATTATAAGAAGAATTAATGATTCTACCTGAATCTCCCCCTCCACTGGCAGGTTGGTAGCTGGAATCATCAATGGTAAGTTAATGGGCTCAGATAGACCTGAGCTTCTGTTGCAATTGGTTTTTCAAGTGATGGAAAATATGATAAAATTTTCTTTCTGGCAATAAATTGAATCAATCCGAACACCCACAAAAATCCATAATGCTATAGATATCCAGATAGACCTTAATTGTGATTTAATAGTGTTCACTGTAATTTAGCTCCAGGGAAATGTACTTTCAATTAACCAATGTAAACACAATGTCTACTTACCCCATAAAATGTTCTCTAAATGTGCTCATTAAGGTCCACATCCAGGGTTTTTTACATTCTGTCCTCCTCTCCTTTCCTAAATGCCATTCTACTTCAGGTTCACCTTCCTCTAGTCTAAACTGCTCCCATGGTGGTTTAATACCTACCTCCAGTTCTGTCTGCTACACTTTCATTCACCCTCCACAGAGCTCACAACTATTAAACACTCCTTAGTGGGTAACTACATTCTAACTTCTGGCCTGGGCAGGAGCACTCTTGCCATCATCTGACTCCATATTTCATCTCCTTATCATCATAACCCGACTCAAATAATCACATCTACATGCCTGTCTTTGTGCTGCCCCCTTTCTGAAAGATACAGTCCAACATCTTTTTATCCCATAAAAAACCTACTATTTTCCTTTAGGGTACTCTGAGCCTCTACCCTGCAGAAATATTTTGTTCATGCCTTTCCTAGTGGCATATTTCACATTAAGCACCATATTGGTTTATCTTTCCATCTTTAATAATAGGAACTTATGTCTTTTTTTTTTTTTTGGTTTTTGGGTCACACCCAGCAGTGCTCAGGGGTTACTCCTGGCTCCATGCTCAGAAATTGCTCCTGGCAGGCATGGGGGACCATATGGGGCACCGGAATTCGAACCGATGACCCGGGCCCTGGAACTTATGTCTTTGATCATCACCACTATTCAGTTCTAATAAAGATTTGAAAGTACTGGTCCTTGTTATTTTTTAATGGCTGTACTTCTTAGAGAGATGCTTAATAAATAATTATTAAATGAAAAAGTAGGACTGAAATGACAGAAAGTACAATACTCTTCCCTTCCCTTTTTCCCCTCAATTTTTTGGGTCTTAAGAATACAAAGAGATGAAAAGACTTGTACAATCACTAACATTCCTCATGAGTTCAAGAGCACAGGTTTGGTTTGAAGGCATGCCTAGCAGTCTCTGAATTTATGGTTCATTCAGGTTGTGTTCTTTGCTCAGTAGACTTCCTTGCCATTCATTCAGTAAAATCCAAGAACTTGATCCAAACTTGGTATGAATATGCACTATTTTCATAGATAAATAAATATACACATCAATACAAGTTTAGGGCTAGTAATAGAACAGGGCTTGAGTTCTGAGTCAAAAGATCTTAGAAAGAGGGGCCCGGGAGATAGCATGGAGGTAAGGCATTTGCCTTTCATGCAAAAGGTCATCGGTTCGAATCCCGGTGCCCCATATGGTCCCCCGTGCCTGCCAGGAGCAATTTCTGAGCAGGGAGCCAGGAGTAACCCCTGAGCACTGCCGGGTATGACCGAAAAACCAAAAAAAAAAAAAAAAGATCTTAGAAAGAGATATGGGCACCTCAATTGTTTTATCAGAGTGAAAACTGAAACTTATACTTTAGTTTACTAGTCTGCCATCCTGTTTCCCAGTAAGAGCACCTAAAGAACTTTAAAAAGTATATTGTCTGCCCCACCCTAAACTAATTCATGACAGATCTGAGTATCACAATGTCTTTTAAGTTCCTCTGCCATTTCACAGAGCAGACAAGGTTGAAAACCTTTACTCAGGATTTGTCTGTTCACCTCTTCACATAGATTAAACATGTTTTCAGAGTCCCTTAAATTTAAAGAGGGCCTAGAGATTTGGTTTTTGGTGATGTTGGGCCATTGGTGTGGCAGCAATTGTATTGTGGTTGTGTTGCGGGTGCAGTTGCCAAAGCTTTAGTGGAGAGGGGGTGTGACCTGCCCTCTTCTAAGAATGCCCCAATTTTTTGCTCCTAAACCAAAGTAACTGTGATTTTTAATTGCTTGGTTTACGTTTCTCAAGAATAAATGTGTGTCTATGGAGTTAATTGATGAACTAATCTGGCGATAGCTGTGGGATGTGTCTGTGGCAGTCAGAATTTCCAGAAATAGGGAAGAAGTTTGGGGAAGCTGCCCTCATTCTCTTCAAGAAGACCCTAGAGATCTCAGGCCACCCTTGGTATACCTGTAGTTTTGGTCAGTTAGGTGTAAAGATCTACATTTTTAACAAGTTCTCTGGGGAAGCCAGTGTGGCTAGTCTGCAGACTAACTACACTCTAAGAAACAGATGCATTTAATTCTGGATAAATTCCATGATGTGCTGTTCTTGGAAAGAGTCTAAAATTACCCACAAGCTGCATTGCTAACTCTAATAGGTGCCTCTAGGATTCAAGTACTAGCTACTCTTCAGACTCTGGGGAGCAACAAAGAAATCTAACTTTAGAAGAATCTAAGGAAGGTCCAAAAGGCATTCAAGACAATAGGCACGATTGAGATTCTATCACTGGCTACTCAGTGAAAGAAACTTGCTTCAGACCTTAAATTATAAGTGAGTTGTCAGACTCCCATAGTTAACACTATTTTTCAAATCACTCAAATAATGCATTAATTAATTCAAATAATCATTCATTGTGGTTGTCATTGACTCATTGTTCCCTAACTCCAGATTCACAGTCCAATACTCTCTATATAATTTTAGGGTTAAGACACCCACAAATATACTTCCCCTTTGATTGCATTCTGTATGGGAACAATAGTCCCAAATTTTCTACAATTGACCTTACTATAGTACTAAAAACCCCACATTCCAGGACATCCCCTGCTTTGGGTAAATTAGGAGAATTCATTCATTATTCTGCTTAATTTGCTATTAGATTCTGCAAATTGAATTATATCCTATGAGTCAGGGTAGGTTGCGAAGGAAACTAAAATTGTCTTCTTCCTGTTTTGTCTATTATTCCTGTGTTTGCTACCTAAAAAAAAAAAAAAAACAGCAATTACCAAGTAGCAGCATCAGTGGTTTTTATATTGACCAAGCTAGCCTTCTCTCACTTACAGTAATTGTTCTCAGAGTTTGGGGCTTAAATCCCATAAGCCTCCTCTTCTGACACATCTAGACTTTGATAATGTGTCTCTTGCTCTATTCATGTATATGACTTTCTATTTCCTATATTGATTCTATGATGAACTATAGATATATGCCATTTGCTCTTTCAATCCTCCCATACCTATTCTCAATAATTTTCTGTATTAAATTCCTTTTAAAGATATACCTAGTATGCTTTTATACATACCTTTATACATATTTGGGTTTTTAAATACATAGTTGATTTACCTAATTTCTTCTAGTTGAGATATTCACTTTGTGCCACGTTCTCTGTTGAAAATCAAATATGTAGAAATCTATTGTTTCTGTCCCCCAGTGGGAAGAAAAATGTTGATCATCTAGGTAGAACATACTGATAATACCCCATAGAAGATATATTAAGCAGAGTTTTTTAAACTTTTTTTGCAAAGGCACACTTTTTCATGGAAGAAAAATCCCAAGACACACCACCATTAGAAAATGTTTAAAAATATGAACTCTGTGCCTATATTGTCTATGTATAAAGTACTTCTCTTGAATAGGAATTAATTAAAAACAAATAAATTATTTTATAATTACTTTATTATGAAATAATCTGATTGTCTATTTGTGAGCCGAAGCCGCATGTTATGTATGAAATTGGAATTTTTTCCACGGCACACCAGACGATATCTCATGGCACACTAGTGTGCTGCGGCACAGTGGTTGAAAAACACTGTATTTTTTTTTTGTTTTGTTTTGTTTTTGGGTCACACCCGGCAGTGCTCAGGGGTTACTCCTGGCTCCATGCTCAGAAATTGCTACTGGCAGGCACGGGGGACCATATGGGGCACCGGGATTCAAACCGATGACCTTTTGCATGAAAGGCAAACGCCTTACCTCCATGCTATCTCCCGGGCCCCGAAAAACGCTGTATTAAAGTATCTAATCAAAAGGCATTTTTAGACTTTTGCTTAAATTTGGAGATTTGTGGAATGCTAAATTGAGAAGGTGCAATTTGAAATGGACTCAATTGGGCCTTTATGCAAACAAAGATCAATAACATTTCAGAGAGAGGCACTGCTTTATGCAAAGAATCAAGAACCATTACAGCAAAGTTGGCTCCAAAAAGAATTCTGTAGGGGCTAAACAAAATGTAGTGGTGAGAGCATAGCAGATAGTACAACTTGTAATAATCTGCTCAGGCTACTATACACTGGTATTCGCAATTTTAGTTTGAGAAGTCCAAAACCAACGTGCTGCCTAAGTAAGATTCTCTCTCATTCTCTCTCTCTCTCTCTCTCTCTCTCTCTCTCTCTCTCTCTCTCTCTCTCTCTCCTTGTTTTTTTTCTTTTTCTGGGGTGTGGGGGAGTGTCACATCTGGCGGTGCTCAGGGGTTACTCTTGGCTCTGCGCTCAGAAATTGGTCCTGGCTGGCTCATGGTCCATATGGGATGCCAGGGTTCAAACCACTGTCAATCCTGGATCAGCTGCATGAAAGGCAAATGCCATACTGCTGTGTTATCTCTCCTGTCCCCTAAATATATTCTTGATGAGATTCTCCTTACCTTGCAGAGAACTGCCTTCAAGCTACATTGCCAGAAAGAGGATATCTTAGTTTCTCTTCAGCTTCTTTCTTTTGTGCCACACGTAACTGTGTTTAACTCTTGCCTATATGATCAGGGATCACTCTAGTGATGTCCAGGATTGAACCTGGGACTTCCAAACTCAAAGTATATATGCCTATCCACTGTACTATTACTATGACCCCTCTCTTCAGCTTATCTTATCAGTAATTATAAATCACTGGGGCTCACACCACCTCTAAATACCATCACACAGCAAGATAGGGATTTAAATCCAAAAGTTTTGGCAGGGGTTGGGGTGCAAAATATTCAGACCACAGTAGATATTCAGTGCTTAATTAAAGTAGCTTGAGCTGCTCAAGAAACAGAACCATAATTTTTTTTTTTTTTTGGTTTTTGGGCCACACCCAGTGGCGCTCAGGGGTTACTCCATGCTCTGTGCTCAGAAATCGCTCTTGGCAGGCATGGGGGACCATATGGGATGCCAGGATTTGAACCACTGTTGGTCCTGGGTCAGCTGCTTACAAGGCAAACGCCCTACCCCTGTTCTATCTCTCTGGCTCCAGAACCATACATTTTTAAAAATATAAAGTATAATAACTTATTCATATTATCATGTATCACTGTCAGGGTGGTCAAGTAGGAAAGTGAGGAGAGTTGACATCTTTTAGAATTCTTCCTTTGTACCCAAGTGATAGCACACTAGTGATAGGGTATTTGCTTTGCATGCAGCTGACCCAGGAATGACCTGGGTTTGATTCCTGGTATCCCATATGGTCCCCTGAGTCTGCCAGGAGTTATTTCTAAACTCAGAGCCAAGAGTAACCCCCTGAGTTCCGCCAGGTATGGCCCCAAAAAGACAACAACAATAAATAGAACTCTGCCTTGAACTAATATTTTGTTTGTTTGTGAACTATATTGGGTGATGCTCAGGGGTTAGTCCTGGCTCTGCCCTCAGGAATAACTCCTGGTGATGCTCAGAGAGCCATATGGGATGCCAGGGATTGAGTCTGTGTATGCTGTGTGCAATGCAAGTAGCTTACCTGCTGTACTACTGCACAGGCCTTGAAGTAAGATTTTGCTTGATATGATAAGCCAGAAATCTCTCATCCCATGTGGTAAGAAATAGTGAATGCTTTAGTTACAAACCCTGAACATAAATATGAACTCAACTGTAGGTAGGTTATTGCTTCAAGCACCAGGACACTTAAATGTTTATTTAGACATGAGATTAAATGATCAGATTGAGAGAATAGAATGGTTTCACCTGATGGTGCCTATATGACCAGATCAAAATGGCCTGTGAAGAGGAAGGAAGTAGACAGACTGATGGACAGTGATGCCATCATCAAAGATCTAGAAAGTATCAACCATATTTGTACCATGGGGAGTTCACAACTTCATTTTCAAGGTCCCTGAAAAGAATTTGGGGTAGCTTTTAGGGGACGATACCTGAAAATAAAGAGTTAATGTGACAGTCATGATTCTTTTCTCAAGCAATGGGTAGAACACTACACTGAAAGAAAATAGGACCTGGCTGAAAAAGCTCGCTGACAAGTGTAGGAGCAGTAGAAACAGGCTCCAGAAAGCCTTGCAATCAGGATTTTAGGCTGTTATCGCTGAGAGGGAGTAAAAAGGCTTGTGGGAGACTGGGACTAGTTAAAAAACACCTTTGAATATACACCTTTATTTTTTCATTTCAGGTCTGAGAACCAGACTGTACTCCTGAAGTGCCAGAGGTCATCAACCATCCAAGGAAAAGCTGCCAGGCCAGAGGCATTAGGATTGCTGCTCACAAGCCCTAGTTGCATAATGCTGGAGCCTGTTAGACAATGAAAAGGCCCATTTGAAAGCCAATTGAAGAAAATGTCACCTGTGCTTAAAGCACTCTGTCTTCATGGAGAGTCTGGGGTGTTGGGAATGCCTGGCAGAATTCCTGGCTAAAACCCCAGAGACAGTAAGCCAGTGTGCTTACTGACTGTTCTGACTGATGTTTTAGTCAAAGACACAAGAAACTAAGATGCTGCTGCCCAGAGACAACTGAATGTCCTGTCCTATGATTCCAAAATACAAAAAATTAGAGCAAAAGGAGGTCAACTTTTGCACCTGAGAGAATCTTTAGGGGAGAGAAAGGGTATTGACTATGAGCAAGAGAGGAAAGCATGCCATATGGATTCAGAATCTGAAAACGAAATCCACTTGAGGATAAAGAAGCTGAGAATGGAGAAGGAAGAGGGACAAGTGTGAGTGGGCACATATACCATCAAATGTAGAAACATCTCAAATCTGTTGGGCATCATGTTCTTAGAAGAATGCTAATAAATTGAGACACTGACAGGTACGCAGAGACAATAAAGAGAGGGGACACCCAGGAAAGCGGTGGAGCTGGACACTTAGCTAGGGAAGGTTGTCTGTGAAGGATGAATTTTATAACTAGAGAGGTCTGATTTGGGGACCTTGGAAGGATAAATAGAATTCTGAGGAGAGATTTGCATTTGAGCCAAAGCTGAGCTGTCCAACTTCTTAAGAAACAGTGAATCCCAAATGTGAGCAACAGAGAACCAGCAGGGGGCACTGACTGGGTATCTCTCTCACCCTGTCTTACTATTTCCTGATAGTGGTGGTCTTGAGATAATCCGGTTTATCTGTTGATTTCTTGATTGTTTTCTCTTCTAGGACAACATAAGTAAAGACTTCATCTGTTCCAGAACAAAGAAACATGTCTAGTAATGAAAGATGAATACCAATGCAATGCTTAAAGATAAGCTAAGGACTTAATTCAACCTCTATTTGAAAGGGATGTCTTAGAGCTGGCTTTTAAAATTTACAATAAATACTTTTTTTTTTTAAATTAAAGCCTTATGTGGGATACTAGTGAGTAAACCTGTTAATGTGGCATTTTAATACTATCAATTTATATTCAAAGTTCCAAGGTAAAAACACTTATTTTTATTTATAATAATATCCTCTGAGAACTATGAGATTGTTTTGATAAATATCACAAAGATCTTTAAAACAAAGGAGAACAGAAACTGAGGATGTAATTTATTTTCCTATTTTCTTTGACATGCAGAGCACTGAGAAAAATCCTGGTTCATGCAGAGAGGTAACTGCAAATGATACCAGACTCCAATAGCTCATCTGGCATCTCAGGATAATTCTTCAATTAAACTGGTGCAAGAGCATAAAAAGGGAGTAGCAGGGGAAATTGAGCTGGAAGTCGAATCTCTTACCATTTGTAACAGTGGGTTGTACCTCTCATCATACATTCAAAAGTCAGACAAGAAGAAGCAAAGCTCGCAAGAAATGGCATTGCTATTTTGATGTGTGACATTATCATGACTCTGAGGAACTACACATTCATTTATAATTACAGAGTCAGCCAGGTGGGGGGGCATGGCAGGAGTCAAGTACTTTCTCTTTGCCTCGCTCATAATTGAATATGAAACTGTGCTACTGCACTATAGAACTATCATTTCCACAGATGTAGGAGCTCAGGCATAAATCTAACTTTAAAAAATATTTTAAGCACAAAGATGCAACCTTCATGGCCAATGACTCATAGGAGTTAGTTCTGGGGTAGTTGTGTATCTCTATCAAAAGAAGAGTTCTGAGTACTATACAAAAGGGATCTTGTAGTACGAGTTAAAGAATGGCTGTTCCAATCTGCTGTATACATATTTAAGTTTCATGTTCTTTAAGATGACTTTTACTCATTAAATATGCATGAAAATAAAATTTGTATAGAATTTTTTTCAAGATTCCTACAGCACTTGGACAAAAATATTACCAGGCAAAATTAAATTCAGTTAAATTTCTCATGGATATTAGATTTTTCCCAGACTAGTTGCACTCATGGGATGCACTCATGGGATATTTGATAAACAAGAAATATATATGATCATTCAGATGACCAAAATATATTTCTTTGTTCACAGGTTCTGGCTCATAATTCCCCCAAAGTTTTAAAAGTTCCTGTTGAGAATGACAAAGATGCTTCATGTTAATAAGGTGGCTTGCTGGAGAATCACTTAGAGTGGGGATTTAGATTGAAAGAACATCTGGTCCCAAACTTCCAGGGAGGGCTAGGGTAATAAGGCCATTGTCAATTGGAAAGATGGAAATGATGGAAACCATCAAGTCTGTGTAATAAAGTTTTCATAAAAATCCCAAAGGAGGGGCTCCAAGGACTTCCAGGCTGGTGAACCTGTGGTGATGGGTCAGAGTAACACACCTTAATAGGGCATTGGAGTTCTGACCTTCCTTCCACCCTTGCTCTATTGCTCTCTTCCCTCTGACTGTTGTAATAAATCAGTAACCTCGTGAGTAAACAGATTTAATGAGTTCCATGAGCCTTTCTGGCTATTAATCAAACCCAAGGACAAGTTATGGGAACCTATGGTTTACTGTCAGTATGTTAGAAGTACAGGGAACTGGCTGGGATTGCAACTGGTATTGGAAAGAAAAGATGATATTGCATACCTAGCCTTCCACCTGTGGAAAGGCTATCACTGAGGAGATAAGTGTCAGAACCAAGTTGTAATCTTGGAATGGGATTCAGGAAACTTGAACAACTCATATCTTTATGACACATTGACAGTTTTCTGATCATAAATATATGCCCCAAGCTTTGGGCCAGAGCTAACATCTATACCCAAGCCAAAGGTATTATTCTTACCTTAGCATCACAAATAGAACCGTAGAATAACAAGGCAGCTTTGGAAATCAACTGGGAAAACCCTAATACTTTTATAAAAAATATCCAATTTTGGTGTCTATCTTTCCTTTGCTGCCCTCCGAACTCGCGGGAGTGAGCCATCTTGGCTCAAATAAAAGAACTCGCTCTCCCAGAGTTCATACCAGGGCAGGAACGCCCAGGAGCATGCCATTAGGATGAAAACCGGCTAGCCTCAAGTACTGTGAAAAGCAAGGTTCCCCACTTGCGATATCAGGCTGGGAATCCCTGCGAATCCACACCTGCCTAGAGTGGCCAACTACAAAGGACTGTAAGTTTGTCTTCTGTTTGTGTCTATCTTTCCTTTGCTGCCCTCCGAACTCCCGGGAGTGAGCCATCTTGGCTCAAAAAAAAGCGCGGCCGCTCCGCTTCGCTACGCGGCCGCGCACTCTTTCTAAAGTACAAACAACATCGAAGCAAGAAGAGAGAAAATCACACTAAGGACTGCGGTGGACAACTGAAGCCCAAAATTTCTCTCTGGACTCTCCTCCCTGCTGTATGCCTAGGCCCAAGAATTGATCCTTTGAGAGGCCTCACCCACGGAGGACTCCACTACCTTGTAGGCA